>BDJD01005498.1:65523-81484 GCA_002564525.1 Rosa multiflora
TTTTTTTTTTTTCGTGTTTCTTTATTAATTGAGTTTTCATTTTCGTCTTGGGCGCAATTTTTTTTTCATTGCCGCTTTGAACATTTAAAATGTTCCGCTTTCAATTTTTTTTCATTTTTTCCGAATCCAGCTTTAATATATCTTTCTCCTTAGAATTCAGGGTTTAGGGTTTAGGGTTTAGAGATTCAAGACTTAGGTCACGACAATGGTTAACTAAATGATTTTCAATTTGAAAAAGGTTTTGTAGACCTAAATCTGGAACAATTTGTCAAAATTAGTTTGCATAGTGTCAACTATATAGTGTCTTGTGTGGAATCTCCTATGAAAATTTTATTTCAATAATTGGAATAGTTCAAATCTTATGACACTACTCTTAAATCCTCTCTGCAAATTTTAGCAATGAGGAGTTACATTAAACTTGAGCTGTTTAAACCGTCAAATTCAAATTACATAGTAGGTCACACATGTAATACCTTGATATGTACAAAGAAGAGTCTCTTAGTGGAAATGTCAAGTATGCAAAGTGAATGCGAAGAAATTGGGCAGTGAGAATAAGTTCTTAGAAAGCAAGATCATTTTTGATACCTTAAAATTGCCAAAAGAAGAGATCCCTCACTAGAATGGTGTGTGTGTGTGTACAGATCATGTGCAGAGTGAGGCCTCACTCTGAAATTAACATGTGAGGTTGGATTTTAGGGTCACTTTTCGGTCTCATATCCACATCTCGACTGTTCAGTTTTTAGGTATTAATGTGTAGATCATCTCTGCAAAATTTCAACCAAATTGATGGTCGTTAAGACATTGATAACTGCTTTGAAGCTAGTACGATTCAGGTTGGACAGATTCAGTTCGTCCATTGGTTTAAGCGAGTTAGATACCTTAAAGATCATCAATTTGGCTGAAAATTTGTAGAGATGATCTATATATTAGTACCTAAAAACTGAACGGTCGAGATGTGGATATGCGACCGAAAAGTGACCTTAAACTCTAAATGTGCACTTAATTTCAAAGTGAACCTTCGCTCTGAATAAAAAAAAAAATATATATATATATATATATATATGTATATATAGACACACAAAAACTAACGTATATAAAATTAATATATATAGAGATGAGCTAGAGTTTCATTGACTACTAGCAATCATTTTTATATAGAATGGTTTGTTATGGTCTTAGAGGCCTGGTACAAAAAATTAATTAAGGTACTCAAATAACGACAAAATAATTGGTTAATTGTTAAATGCATTAGTAGTGATAAAAATATCTTTGATCAATAAAATAGTTTAGATCAGTGAGGAAAACTTAGCAATGAAACTATTATATTTGGCAGGTTCAAAAAACTTTCCGCCAAAATTATTGCAGCGCTATTAATAATTCCGTCTCTTCTTTATGAGATTATCTCTAAGTGTATTATCAAAGGCGTGGAAATAGTTCACCGCTATATTTTTAGCGAGGAAAGTTGTCGCTATAAAATTTAGTGGATTTGACATAAACTTCCCACCAAAACTATAGCGTCGAAATTATTAATTTCTTGCTAAATATATCAAAGGCGAGGAAATCATTCATTGTTAAAGGTTCTCTTTTAGCGAGGATATCATTCATTGTTAAAGGTTCTCTTTTAGCGAGGAAATTGTTCATCGTTAAAAGTCCTATATTGGCGAGGAAATCATACTTTCGTCGCCATATAATTTGGCGGGTTTGAGAAAACTTCCCACCAAAACTATTGAGACAAAATAATTATTTTCTCATAAACTACATCTTTTGGTGACCACATGTTTCCTCGTTGAACATTGACATTTAGCGAGAAACCTATAGTTTCTTCGTTACTAGATTTGGCGGGTCTCAAAAAATCTTCCACCAAACCTATAGTGAGGAAATCTGCATTTCCTCGCTAAATGTAGCTTTGGCGATGAAAAATTTCCTCACTAAAGTCTTATATTTCCTCGCTAATAATAGAACAATTGATGCTACTAAATTATGGTTTCCTTTAACGAGAAACTTAAAAATTCCTCGTAGAAAGTGACATCTAGTGAGGAAATTATTTTGCTCGCAAAAAATTCAAAGCATTTAGTGAGAAATTGAAATATTCCTCGTAGAACATGATATTTAGCGACGAAAATAAATTTCTCGCTGAAAATGTGGTCGCTGAAAAGACCTTTTGTTGTAGTGGATCAGTGCTTCGTATTCTCCTGCATTGTTTGAGGCCTTGAACTTGAATTGTATTGTAGTGAATATTCGTATGTGTGCCCCTCTGGGTCAGTTAAGACTACCCCAGAACCGCTGAGCTTTTTGTTGAAGGATCCGTCGACGTTAAGAGTCCAGGTGGGGGTGACTTCGGGTTCCGAGGTAGTCTTGTCCGAGGACACGGCATCTTGTAGGGATATGAACTCAATGATGAAGTCGGTAGAGGCTTGCCCTTTGATGGTTGTACGCTGCATGTAATGAATGTCTAACTCACCGGGTTCGATGGAACATTTGACCAGCCTTCCCGAGGATTCCTATTTCTGGAGGACTTGCTTTAGGGGTTGGTTGGTCAAGACATGTATCGTGTGCGCTTGGAAATATTGCCGTAATCGCCGAGCGGCAGTCAGGAGTGCGAGGGCAAATTTCTAGATGTCAGAGTACCTAGACTTGGCATCGTTGAACCCCTTGCTTGTGTAATAGACTAGCAGCTCATTGTTATCGTCTCGCCTGACCAAGGCGGCGCTAATCACAGTGATTGATACGGTGAGGTAGACATATAGGACTTCTCCTGGGACAGGTTTTGAAAGAGTGGGTACTGACACCAGATAGTCTCAGAGGCCCTGGAAAGCCCTGTCGTGTTCGGGTCCCCAATTTATCTTCTCGGTATGGTGAGCTTTGAAGAGCTTGAAGAATGGGGCGCACTTGTCGGTTAAGCGCGATATGAATCGGGCGAGAGCGATAACCTTCCCAGTGAGGGACTGGACCTCATTCTTGGTTTTTGGTGGTGCCATGTCAAGGATTACCTGTACCTTCTCGAGGTTGGCCTCGAAGCCCCTCTCACTGATTAAAAAACCCAAGAACTTGCCTCCCAGTACTCCAAACAAGCATTTGTCCGGGTTGAGTCGCATGCCATATTGGAGTAGGATGTTGAAGACGATGCCCAGGCTCTTAATGTGATCTTCAATGGTGACGCTTTTGATCAGCATGTTGTCCACATATACCTCCACGATCCTACCGATATAATATGTGAACATGGCGTTAACCAGTCTCTGGGATGTGGCCCCCACGTTCTGTAGACCAAACGGCATTACCTCGTAATAGTACAAACCCTTATTGGTGGTGAAGGATGTGTGCTCCTGATCGAAGGGTTCCATGGCGATTTGGTTGTAGCCTGAGAAGGTGTCCATAAAGCTGATGAGCTTGTAGTCTGCAATGGAGTAGACTAACTGATTGATTCGTGGTAGGGGAAACTGTCCTTTGGGCAAGCCTTATTCAAGTTGGTGTAATCGACACACATGCGCCATTTTCCGTTGGGTTTCTTTACCATTACAACATTGGAGAGCCATGTCGGGTAGGATACTTCCTGGACAAAAGGAGTGAGATAATGGAAGATTTTTTGGTTAAACCAAGGTATCCTCCACCCGTAGGTAATGACTAATCCCTCTCGAGCCAGGTCAGACCCCATTTAGGGGAGAAGCTCTCCCAATATTGGCTGCTCCATTCACAAGGCTCGAACTCGAGACCTTGCTTAAGGGGAACAAGCTCCTTACCACTTGAACCACCAAACATGGGTAGATAATGGAAGATTTTGATCTCATAACTCACACCATTCATACGGTGTGTTGGCAATTTCTAGTTTATTTAAAACACTTAATTGACTTGATTGACTAACAATTGTCCATTTTCCTCTAATATAGGCAAGTTCTGCTACGTGGGCATATATATTTATTATAAGTTGAAAATGGTTTGGCTATACGGAACATGTATGTTAATCCTTGCACTAAAATTTTGTCTGTTAGCTACAATAAAGTAACTACATTTTACTGCTAGAAACAAAAAGTCAGTCCGCATTTATCACAAGCTGGGTCCGCCACTGCATGTGGTGGGTGATAGAGTTGTCTTCCAAAGGTTGACTAACAATATTCCATCAGTTATAAATCGCTTATCTGAATAAGGATTTACATTTCAGTTTCAGTTTTGATTTAGGTATTTTAAATTTAAAGAAATTTAGGAGAAAATTTCAATTTGATGGAAATTTTAGTTAAAAATGAAGAAATCACATTAATTGCTTTATAAAATAGTATTTTTGAATGAAAATTTTTACATAGATTAAACTAACCTATAATAAACCTGTTTACAATGTAACCTCTTTAAAATTGTACATTTATAATAGAATTGTGAAATGTTGAGCCAATACTTGAAGGACAAAGAACAGATTCGAAGGAATTAAAAAAGAAATCTAGAGAGAGAGCGAAAAGCGAGTTTTTGTCCTGTCCGATGGCTAGCTTTTTCTCCCTCGTCGGACGAGCTTTTGTTGAGCTTGTCTGGGTCTAGAGTGAACCACGCATTCGGTTGATGTCAATTCTTTCAGATTGGGGGTTTGCGGTGACGGGTGGTGAGGTGAGGAAGGAGGAGATCAAGACGGTTGGCGGGTTTTGGCTTAATCCTCTATGGCCTAGTCTACAGAGTGGGTTGGTTCTGCAAGTGTGGAGGCTGCTGGGTAGCGTCGTGGAGGCATAGTGTGGTTCGGATCAACGGCTGTTGGATCTTATCTTTGTGGTGTTCTATATGGGATGGTTGGTGGCGCGATTCGAGTTGGGTTCATGGATCCGATCTGAGCAGGTTAGAGCGTGATCTGGTTATGATTTGCTATGGTCGTGATGGTGTGAATTGGCCTGGTTGTCATGGAGGCCTGATCTGGCGGGGTGAGGCTGTTAGTGGTCCGTCGGCGGTGGGAGGTTTGGGCCAGGCTTGGCTGGCTGTTGGAGTCTCCTCTGTTTCCTTGTTTGAGGCTTGGGCTCGGGCCCTCTTTTTGGGCCCAGCCTTAATTGTTTTTTTAATTTATGTTAGTAGTTTTGTTTTTAATAATTGGTTAGTTTTGTCTAACCTTTGGCATGTAATAAGTCTTTGCAGGTATCTTGTAGGGCTAGTCGGGCTATATGCATGTGTATGCACTCTAAGTGTCTTGTCTGTCGTAGTGAGGCGACGCTCCATGACTAAGTGGTCGCAACCTCCTAGTGGCAGAATGAAACTCAGTGTTGACGGATTACTTTTCCGGCAGCAACATAATATATAAGCTATGATTTTGGTAATTATGATTCATTGTAATCCAGTTATCTTTCTGGTATGTTACCGCTATGTCAAAGCAAATAGAGTAGTCAGTCGCACACTCTTTGTTAATTGGTGCTTGTTTGAATACTTGTATTTTGTAGAGAATTACTTGTGAATGTCTCTGATAAAACCTTCTTCAACCCATAGGGGGAAAGGGCTAAAAGGCCAAAAAATAACCTAAATGGTGTCCAACCCATGAGAGGGAGGGCTAAAGGGACAAATTTGAGAGGCAAAGGGCAACCCAAAGGGGTATTAAGGCCATCTCCAACCCAAAGGGCTAAAAATGGCCCTGGGGCTAAATTTTAGCCCTAAATTTTGTACTATTCATTGATCTGACATCAACCGTCTCCAACCCGTCAAGGCTAAATTATAGCCCTAATTATATTTTAACATTTTGAATTGGTTATATATATATATATATATATATGTGCTTATTTTTTAAAGTCAATTGACTTATAGTAATTGAAATAAATTATATGATAAAAAATAATTTTTCGGTTGTATTTTTTTTAAAGATAATTAAAAATATCTTTAGCTAATTTTGAAATGAAATAAAACTGGAATAGAATTTTTAATATTTATTTTATTCATGACATAAGCATTTAAAAGTTACACAACAAAGTAAGAAAATGCAAACACTTGTCAGTGACAACCCTGACAATTATTAAAATCAGAAATTGAAAGCTTTGAAAACTCAATCACATAACAAATATCAAATTCATAGTGCTTGACCTCGCAGACTCCAGAGGTGTTGGACAAGATCATCTTGTAAATGTCGGTTGCCAACAGGAGAACGTATCATTCTGTATCGAGACATATATTCTCACATGATGATTCTTTCAGATCTTGGATCCCTTTCCAAATTTTCTCTCGCTTCGTCTAAGATGAGAGCTCGAGCCCTTCTAGACCTATTTGGATCCGGTTCGTCATCATCAGACTCGCCATTGTAGTAATCAGCACGTTCATCCTCAACAATCATATTATGAAGGATAATGCATGCCAACATGATATTGGACAAATTTTCCAAACTCCACCCTCTTGCAGGTTGTCTAATGATTGCCCATCTTGCCTGGAGAACACCAAATGCTCTTTCAACGTCTTTGCGGAAGGCCTCTTGTTTGGTGGTGAAATATGCTTTAGCTTCATTTTGAGGGCGTCTGATTGCATGGACAAGCGTTGCCCACTTAGGGTAAATGCCATCAGCGAGATAGTAACCCATGCTATAACGATGATTATTGATGTGGTAGTCTAATTGTGGTGACTGACCTTCAGTGAGCGCATCGAACAGTGGTGAACGCCAGAGGACTGTAATGTCATTTTGGGTACCAGGAATTCCAAAAAAGGCATGCCAGATCCATGTATCAAAATCCTCCACGACTTCGAGAACGATGGTTGGTTTTCTTGATTTTCCACTAAAGCTTCCTTGCCATCCAGTTGGACAGTTCTTCCATCGCCAATGCATGCAGTCGAGCGAACCTATCATTCCAGGAAAGCCT
Organism: Rosa multiflora; assembly: GCA_002564525.1. Taxonomy (NCBI): domain Eukaryota; kingdom Viridiplantae; phylum Streptophyta; class Magnoliopsida; order Rosales; family Rosaceae; genus Rosa; species Rosa multiflora. Next base: position 72,318 of record BDJD01005498.1, read on the forward strand.
CGTCGTTCGGCTCGCTGTAAGAGCCGTTCCAGATCCTCTCTGTTTGGTGCTCGAAGATATCATTGCTGGTAGATGATGACGATCATACGACAAAATTCACCGAAGTTTTCTATAGCAGTAGATTCAGCCATCATGAAGTTTTCATCAAGAGAGTCTAACACTTGTCCGTAAGCCATCATTCGGAGTGCGCAAGTCAATTTCACATGAGGCGAAAAGCTGAGTTGCCCTTTGTTGTCACGTTTTTGCCTGAAGTAGGGGTTAGCTGACTGGACATCGTCTAGTAGGTGAAGGAAAACTTCACGCCTCATTCGGTAGCGGCGTCTGAATATTTCTGGTGGGTACACCGGATTTTCTACAAAGTACTTTTGCATAAGATCATCGTTCGCACGGGAGCGAAATCGAGGGATGTATTTACGAAAGCAACGGTGAGTGCTTCATCTTCCAACGGTGACCAATTCACACTTCTTTTCGACGAACTAGCCATTTTCGATAAAAGTAAAATAAATGAGAGATTAAGAATAGGGAGAAAATAAAAGATTTAGAATAGAGAGATATATATGAGGAAGTAGAAGGAAGATGTGAAAAAGAATGTTGAAGTCATGCATATGTCACACAGCACTACATGGGTGGGCCTCCCATTTCTGATCCATTTGGCCCTAAGGGCTAAAGTGTTATCCTAAGGGCTATATTTGCCCCTTTGTTTGGCCTTTTAACCCTAAATTTTACCCTTTTGGCCCTCACTTGTTTGGGTTGGAGACCAAAAAGGCTAAAATAAAGCCCTTTGCCCCTTTACCCAACGGGTTGGATAAGGCCTAATAGCCCTAACAATAGCCTTTTAGCCCTTGAAAAAAGTGGATCAAAAAGTGGGTGGCCCACGTTTGGGGCAGCTATGACTATTGCATGACGTCAGCAACACTTCATGTAGCCCTTGTATTATTTTTCAATTTTTTTCTAACATATAGCCTTTGGTTTTTTTTTTTTTAATATAGCCTTTGTTGGGTTTTTTTTTTTAATTTACACACTAAATACATATCACCTCAACCTTATTTTTCACATCATCCTTCTACTACCATGTGTCATATTTTCAATATTTATTTTATTCATGACCTATGCCACATATATGAAGTCATATAAGAAATCTACAACATTGCTTATGAAGCAACACATGTAAATTGAAAAGTACACTCGGAAAAATATTTTTTATCATTAAAATGATTTCAATTACTATAAGTAAGAATCTGATAAAAAATAAGAACATATATATATATATATATATATATATATATATGTAACACATTCAAATATTTAAAATATATTTTAGGGCTATAATTTAGCCTTGACGGGTTGGAGACGGTTGATGTCACATCGCTAAATAATAAATAATTTAGGGCAAAAATTTTAGCCCCATAGCTATTTTTAGTCCTTTCAGTTAGAGATGACCTAAGCATTTTTCTTCTTTCTTCACGGTCCAAATACAATTACTTGTGTACTAGAGGGGACAACAATTTCATTATTGAAATCCGGTAAGCATTTTTCCTCTTCTCTCTCTCTCTCTCTCTCTCTCTGTGAAAGGAAATTTAGTGTTGAACCAAAAGAAAAATTATTACATACGGCAACCGCACCACGTGGCAGTGCGGCTGCCCAATCAGAACCAACCAAAATTTTATTTCATTCTGAAACTGACCTTGCTTTTTTAAAGTGAAATACTTAAAATACCCTCCTGCTAAGGGTCTGATTGGTCAGCCCGTACTACATGTTCCTTGCGTCTTCCATACGCATGACTTTCTCTAAACCAAAATGTCTCTAGTAGGCATTTTTCTTCTTTCTTCCGAGCTATGCACGGTCCATATACAATTACTTGTGTACCAGAGGCGACAACAATTTCATTATTGGAATCCAGTAAGCATTTTTCTTCTTTCTTCAGAGGAGGTGCAACTTTTGAGGGGACAACAATTTCATTATTGGAATCCTCTGACAGACTGACCCATCCTTCCACTATGGACGGTCCAAATACAATTACTTGTGTACTGGTTTATGCTTCATACATCCCATGAGACCTTTAGCGAAAATGAAACTATAGAACGGACTAAATGCCCTAACGAGGGAAACGGATTCTATGCACAGACAATGCACTTATACTGACGAATATTATAATACTAAGAAACAATCTCACCCATTAAAATGTGGGGTCGGTCATCTATGTAATCTAAGCCCATCTGTATATGCTAACTTTTCATTAACAATCAACGTCTATGTTGAAGAGATTGAACCAAAAAAATAAACTAGTCAAGGAAGTAAAATTTATTAAAAAGGTAAACCAAAGTAAGAACTAGAATTAAACCAACATGAGGGATTTAGGCTCAACAGACAGCGCCGTTAGGAGACCTCATCGGGATCGTGCCGGATCGAGGAGGAATTCCTAGGCATGACGACTCGATAAGAATCCTGTGACGAGGGGTTCTGAGAGTCTCGTCGTCGATGGTGAACTAGTCGGGTAAGACAGGCGAGCGGGTATGGGTCGGGTTTTGAGTTGAAACATGGCTAGGTTTGGGATCTAGTGACGGTGATGGCTAGCGATTGTAATTGGGTCTTCTACTGATAGCCTAATTGGGTCAGATATTGTCTGATGGATTGATACAGTCGGTGACGGAGAAGATCTGAAACCTCAGACTGAATTTTCATTTTTTTTTTTAATTACGGCATTTCCATGGTTTTTATATAAGAGTGGGTGAAATCTGATTGCCCCAGCTAATCAAGCACGGGACAGTGGCTAAGGCATACTACTGCCATCGTTACTACGTGGGATCGAGTTACCTAGAGTTTCTGATTTTTTTTTAAATTTAATGTTTTTAAGTATTTGCTTTGATAAACTACTACTTAAGCAAAACTTTTTGGGCTATTATTTTTATAGGGAAATTCTAGTGTAGTGGTGGGTATCTCATACCCACATTTACAAAAGTGAGAACAAATTTTGTTGTCAAAGTTGTAATTTGAGTCAAACTTTGTGTAATCTTAGTTCTAATAATGGTAATTACACCTCTTACGAAATTTTTACAAGCTTTTGAACAAATTCGTTGTCAATGTTGTAATTTTTGTTTAACTATATGTAAATAGTGTAAATGAATATGGTAATTTTTGTTCTCAATGTTGTAATTTTGGTTCAAATACTTGTAAATTTTTATTCAAATAGTTGTAAATGAGGCTATCTCATACCCACCAGTACACTACCTTATCTCTATTTTTATAACCTACGTTACATGATAAAGAATAAAATATGCATGTTACTTGTTATTTTCAATTTTATACATTTCAATAAGTTGTTGTTTTTATTTTGATTGACCAAGTCGATCAAAATTAAAAGGGATAAAATCTTTTTAGTCCTTGTAGTTTGCTTCTCTCATCGTTTCAGTCCCTGACATTCTGATTTAATTTAAAAACTCCCTGATCTCACAATTTCCCTCTAATAGGTCCATTCCATGTCAAATTAGGAGTTGGCTTTGGGTGAAATGTCCAATATACCCCTATGTTATTTCTTTTTCCTTTTTAATTTCTTTTTTTCTTTTTTCTTTTTCCTTTTTAATTTTAATTTTTTCCTTTTTTCTTTTTTATTTTCATTTTTAATGACCATCATATCCTGCTACATCAGTAGCGCCACGTCGGCAAAATCCCAATTATTGTTCTCCACGCCGGCGACCATTTTTCTTTTCCATCACTATTCTTCTTCTTCACTTCTGGTTTTGTTCAACTTGGCCATCAAAAACCACCATTTCAACCAGACCCAAAATCCAAATCACCATTTTGAGCAAGACCCAAAAAACTTAGAGTCTGAAAAAATTGTAGTTTTCAGTGAAAAGTTTCCAAATTGAGGCCTGATGTGGAGAGAGAAAGTGGGATTTGAGTGGGAGAGAGAGAAGTAGGCTGTGAAAACAAGAGGGGAGTGGTTTAGCAGCAAATTTCTGAGCTGATTGGGATTTTTGCTTGTGCTTGAGAGATGGCATCGGCGACGATGGAGAAGAGGGCAGATCCGCTAAGAGACAACGGAGGGAAATAGCTTCAGAGAATGTGAAGAAGTGATCGATCAGCTCCTAGCCTCTTGCTTTTGCACAATGTCCATCTATACACCGCCAAGCTAGGTCTTTGCTGGGTTTGGTTTCAATTTGGGGAGAGAAACAGATAGGTTGTAGAGTTTGGTTGTAGAGTTTGATCGGAATGGGATTGGTGGGTTGAGGAAGGAGAAAGTAGGCAGAACGAAAAGAAAAAAAAAAGGAACAAGAAAAAAAGAACAAAAACCAAAAAAGAAATTAAAAAGAAAAAGAAATTAAAAAGAAAAAGAAAAAAGAAAAAAGAAAAAAAATTAAAAAGGAAAAAAGAAATTAAAAAGGGAAAAGAAATGATATAGGGGTATTTTTGACATTTCACCCAAGGCCAACTCCTAATTTGACGCGGAAGGGACCTATTGGAGGGAGGGAAATTGTGAGGTCAGGGAGTTTTTAGATTAAGTTAGAATACCAGGAACTGAAATGACGAGAAAGGCAAAGTATAGGAACTAAACAGATTTTATCCCAAATTAAAACTACAACGAAATTGACTGAATGTTTTACAACATGCATAAAATATTATACTCCTCTTATCAAATGGTCGGTTTTCCCTATCTCGTACGCCTCGATGGGATTGCCTTTTGAGGAGTTTGATATATAATTATAGGGTTATGAAAGTAACTATAGTTGACCAAGTAGATCGAAGTCGAAACAAATACAATATTGGATGAATTTTTACAATAACCATGAAAAATAATAATCTTCCCATCCAACAGTCAATTTCTCTAAATTCATTTTCCACCTTGTTATCACTTTGGAAAAGTCTACTTAACTTCATATGCAATATACAAGTTATACAAAATTAGTAAACACATTGGTATTTCTTTTTAGGGGGGTGAAATTTGCACACCCCCTTTTACATTCTACACACCCTTTGCCTTTTTTTAATATTTCTTATCAATCCATTATATTCCTCTTCCAAAACTACCCTTCTCTCTCTGATCCAACCCTTCTCTCTCTCCCCCCTCCCTCCCTCCCTCCCGGTTTCCACTTGGGCAACCCACACTTCAAGCTTACTACTTGAATTTTCATCATCAAAACGAATGGTGAAGGCCCAATAACTTGGACTGATCGGCGACGATGAACTACAAATGTATTTGATCGAACACAAAGCTCACAGAACCAGAAGCAGACATAAATTAACCATTTCTTGCTAACACAGTCTACTCAAGCAAAATCACAGAGATCCAAGCTACTACAATCAGGTTTAAGCTAATAATCGATTGACTCAAAGCCACAAAAAGCATAAGGAAATTTTGAATATTTATTATTCTCCAGAACCAAAGAACTCCATCAGTCACCATTCCTCCCTAAACCAAAAACCCACATGTGAAATAAACCCTATAATCAAAACCCCAAAACTCACAAAACGCAAGCTGAATTGAAACCAAACAGATTGAAAACCCAAAAAAAATTCGATCAAAAACCCTATAAAGTCAGAACCATTTTCGATGAAACCCAATTGCACGAAACTCAAACCCAACAAAAAAAAGCCACAAAATTTGAGCAGCACCGTGGCCGCCTACGGCGGCGCCGATGATGAGCAAATTGTAGTTGAACAACTTCGGAGCGCTTCCATTACCAGACAAGGCGCCCAAACCTTCTTGGACGACGACGCCGCCACGAGCTGGATGCTGTGCGAGTCGAACTGGTTGAGCGAGGAGAACCCGAAGGCCTCTCGCCAGAGACCGCAGAAGCGGAGATTGATCGGCTTGGACTGAGTGAGAGGCAGCGCGGACTGAACGACCCAATTTGATATGGGAATGGTGGGGGAGAGAGAAGGGAGAGAAAGCGAGGCATCCGGAACTAAGGGTGTATTGCCCGAGTGGAAACCAGGAGGGAGGGTGGAGAGAGAGAGTCTGAGATTTGGATAGGAGGGAGAGAGAGAAGGGTAGTTTTGGAAGAGAAATATAGTGGATTGATAAAAAATATTAAAAAAAGAGAAAGGGTGTGTAGAATGTAAAAGGGGGTGTGCAAATTTCACCCCCCTTCTTTTTATCAGAATTGAAAAATTTATTTTCAACCATTCACAAGTGTACTTACATAGGCATTTGCAAGCATAATTAGCTATAATAGGCCATGCTCATACTACCGCCAGCGGTACCAACTCCCACCAAAGGAATAACCTATAGAAACACAGCCAAGCAGGATACTGCCTGAGTCCCGGCTTACCCCCAGATCACCGCTGAAGCGCCCCGTCAAAATAGCATCAGAAGCTCCAGAAGCTGGGAACTGAAGCATGTCAGTCCCACATCGAAAACATGGAGAAGATCAGCTATTTCCTCACCTATAAAAGATTATCTCCCCTCTCCTCATTAATTATGCATTTACTACTTACCTACTGTTACTTTGTCAACATAAATACATTGACTAACTTAGACATCAGAGAAGAGAATACCGCCCAATGTGGTCTCCCTCTGACTCCCTCTGTATTTCATTGGACAGGTAACGAAAGCTCTGAGAATATCATAAGTAGCGGTCCGCCCATCGGACCAGCGTTAACCAAGGTTTAGCTACCGTTAAATCTTAGACATTAACAACAACTATCCATGGAGTAGTTATATACGTCATGTGAAAAATTTGGCACAGTTCGTAGTCATTATGTCATCGGTCAATCAAGAGGTTATATATGTCATTTCGGGTTGACTACGTGGATCAAAATCAAAACTATAACAAAATTGGCTAAATTTTTTGTAACATGCATATAATATTCCAATCCTTTTATCTAACGGTTGATTCTCTAATTTCTTATGTATTGATTGATGGGGTTGCTCATTGAAAAATTTAATTAAAAAAATATATGGTTATAAAGGTGATTTTAGTTGACCAAATTGAATGAATTTGAAACAAGAATGTCAAATTTAATGATTTTCAATTTCACATTAATTGAAAAGATAAAATTAAAAATTAAAAAATTTAAAGAAAAGGTAAATACACGGGTGGTGTCAAATTTATTGATTCAAATTTTTTTTTTCTAGATTACGCAAAATATGAAAAAAAAAATATTTACCTACTTTTTTCTTTGTGATTTCATCCAAAAAATTAATTCATTGCAATTTTGTTTCTCCTATGAATATATTATGGAAAAGATGAGTTTTCATGATTTTTTTTTTCTAAAGAATCCATCTCCACTATTGAAATTAATATGCATGTGTTAAAGGAAAAGCACATTATGTGCCTTCGTCAAAGAAACAGACGAAGTGGGAATCAAGCAATTACAAATCACAGCTCAATTAGCATTTAGTATCATCAATGTAATTGATATTTCTGTTGTAATCCTATCCCTATATAAAGGGGTTATGAATGAAATGAGTAGACCAATTCCAATTGGCATTTTACTTTAACACGTTATCAGCACGCTCAGAGCAAATAGCCAAGGAAAAAAACACACTAGTTCTACTTTCTCTCTTTCTCCAATAAAAAAATAAAAAAAAATTTGTAGATCGGCCTTCGTCTCCCTCTCTAGACCGAACCGGCCTTCGTTCCCCTCTCAAGTTGGTCTTCACCTCACCGGTCAGACCGGCCTCACCTCACCAGCCCTTCACCTCCGCCTCCGTCTACAGCCCAGAGCGATTTGCTCTCTGCACCCACCAGGCCGAGCGTTGCAGAACCCTACCTCTTGCTGCACACCAGCGCAACGCAGAGCCGCGCAGCCCACCTCCGCTGACCACCCGCGCATCAGCCCGCAAGCCAGGCCACCTCCCACCTGAAAATCGCACCTTGCGGCAGATCCTGCAGTGCAACAGTCCCAAGCGGCCCCAGCCCCGTCTGCAGCAGCCCCTTACAGCAGCACGCACGACCCCAGCCCTTCACCGGCCACAGATCCTAGCGCACACCTAGCCTAGCCGCTACCCATCTGTAAACCAGAAACAAGAACACAGCAGAAAACCAGAAGGAGAAGACGCGAAAAAAGAAAAAAAAGAGAGAGAGAGAGAGAGAAAAAAAAAAAAAAAGGGGATCCGGCCAAGAAAAAACAAAAAACAAAAAAAAGAGAGAGAGAGAAATAGGCCTTGCGGCCCAGAGAAAAAAAAAAAAAAAAAAAGAGAGGCCCTGTGGCCCAGACAAGAAAAAAAAAAGTAGGCCTGCAGCCCAGAGAAAAAAAAAGAAAGAAAAAGAAGAAAAAAAAAACAAGGCCCACTGCTGAAAAAAAAAAACGAAGCAGCCCAGTTTTTTTTCTTAACCCGAAAGCATCGCCACGCACGCCTGCATCAACACGCTCGTGCGTTAGGATTGTTTTATTTTTTCGAAACTAAGTATGTTCTCTTTAATTTATTTATTTTCATACAATGGTATATTTAATTATTTATTTTCTTAAGTATGCTTTATATTTTATTGTTTATGTTTTTATCATGGACTTGTGAGCATGTTTCGTTAGATAACATTGATCCTCTTAAAGCATGCCTTGTTATTTATGTTTTACATAATTATGTTTAAGCATATTTTAATTATGTTATAGTTTATACTTTATTTTGAACATGCCATATATATCTTGTTATATATTATTTTTACACTTGTGACTTGTGAGCATGTTTTGTGAATTTTATTTACTCTTATATAATTATTCCTAAGCATGCCTTTAATTATGCTATTGTTTATATTTTATTTTTCGCATGCTATATTATTGCTATTATTATGTGTAGTATATAATTTGTTGTATATTTGTGAAATTTGAGCATGCCATGTAGTTTATTTTTATATGCTATATTTAAATGTGCTGTGGTTATTTTTAATGCAACATATCAATACCGTTTGGCCATGATAATGAAAATTCCTGCGCATTATCCATACACACTTACTGTGATAAAACATTTTCACATAGCATCGAAAGAAAGGAAAAATGTGACCATTACGAATCTTGGTCTTGAAATCTAATTCATATTTTTGGAAAATAATTCACGTGGATGTCTTTATGACTGCGTAATTTATTTCTTCTCTCTTGTTTATGTAGATGGCTGATCCAACTCGACCTGAGTTTGACATTTTGGACTCAGAAGGACTTGAGTACCATCGTTGGGTTTCCGATATGGAAACTGCCTTTGTGGCAAAAGATTACACTGCCACCATTACTGA
>BDJD01005498.1:85076-139304 GCA_002564525.1 Rosa multiflora
AGAAAGTGTCTGATGGCCTTACATTACCCAAGTCAAGTGACTCTAAACCACGGAGTGCGTTTGCAACTAGGTTGAAACGTTCACTTTACGGATTAAAACAATCCAGGCGGATGTGGTATACCCGTCTAAGTGACTACTTGATTGGGAAGGGATATAAGAACGATGAATTATGCCCTTGCGTATTCATAAAGAAAACAAGTTCCGGATTTGCAATTGTAGCAGTATATGTCGTTGATATGAACATAACAGGTACTCTTGATGAAATAAGAGAAACCGCGAGCTACTTGAAATCTGAATTTGAGATGAAGGATCTTGGGAAAACTCGATTCTGTCTAGGCCTTGAACTAGAACACCGAGTTTGTGGAATACTAATCCACCAGTCTGCATATGTCCAAAAGTCAGGCGATATAACATGGATAAAGCACATCCTGCTAGCACTCCCACGATCGGTCGAAGTTTGGATGCAAGGAAAGATCCATTTCGTCCAAAGGAAGATGACGAATTGGTGTTGGGAGCTGAAATTCCTTATCTAAGTGCAATAGGCCCATTATTGTACTTAGCCCAATTTACTCGACCAGACATTGCATTCTCAGTGAACTTGTTAGCTAGATTTAGCTCAGCGCCACTACAGCGTCATTGGAATGGTATCAAGAACATTTTCTGATACCTAAAAGGAACAATTGACTTGGGACTGTTCTTTCCCTATAAAGAGACAAGAGGGATCGCATATGGAACTGCAATCCCTAAAGGAAATGTTGATGGCGAAAGCGCCACTCACTATACTGAAACACCAAATGACGTTTTGGTTAGTTTTGCTGATACTGGGTACCTCTCTGACCCACATAAAGGTCGTTCCCAAAATGGTTATGTATTCACCATTGGGAACACGGCGATATCTTGGAGATCAACCAGGCAAACCCTTGTGGCTACCTCCTCGAACCACTCAGAGATCATCGCTCTACATGAGGTGGTCCGTGAGTGTGTTTGGTTAAGAGCTATCATCACACATATTCGAGGGACTAGTGGTTTAAGTTCTACCACTGAAATAGCCTACTTGCATTTATGAAGATAATGCAGCTTGCATCGAACAGATGAAGCTAGGCTATATCAAGGGTGATAATACAAAACACATATCACCAAAATTTTTCTACAATCAGCAACAATAGGCCCTCCTCAAGATTCAATTGAATCAAGTAAGGTCTGAGGAGAATGTGGCAGATTTGTTCACCAAATCATTTCCTAAGGCCATATTTGAGAAACATGTGAAAAGCATAGGAATGCGAAGACTTTCCAAGCTCCCTTGATTAATGTAAGTATCAGGGGGAGGTGTAGACGTCATGCGGAGTCTAACACACACATGCCATACTCAAATGTAAAAGGTGCGTTGTGCTCTTTTCCTTCGACCAATGTGTATTTTTGTCCCACAGGGTTTTTATTGTTACTTGGCAAGGTTTTTAGTGAGGCAACAACTCATGCACCATTTCTTCATTGACTTGGCACAAGGGGGAGTGTTAAAGGAAAAACACATTATGTGCCTTCGTCAAAGAAACAGACGAAGAGGGAATCAAGCAATTACAAATCACAGCTCAATCAGCATTTAGTATCATCAATGTAATTGATATTTCCGTTGTAATCCTATCCCTATATAAAGGGGTTATGAATGAAATGAGTAGACCAATTCCAATTGGCATTTTACTTTAACAACATGCGTTTTTTTATTATTAAAAATATTATAATGTTCAGTAATGTGTAGCCATGGAATCTATACAATGAAGCATGACTTGGAGGTGAAAGTGATGGGCCGGAGTGGATCCAGAGGTTAGGTGACCCAAGTCCATAGTCAGGTCGCAATTTCTATAACGGAAAGGTCGGGTTTGAAGTCGGAGGTCAGTTTGGGTGAATTGACAAGAGTGAGTTTCAACATTTTGAAATTTGGAGGAGAAACAGTAGTCATTCTTTTGGAAGTAAAAAATCTATTTTGGAGTTTGACTAACGTCTGACTTGGAAACACTAACTGCCCGTCACTCAATCTGTGATAATGACCATGCACTGATGGTAATATGCATGTGTGATTCTGTGAGGGGGGGGGGGGGTGAGAGGTCGTGATCAGAGCTGATCTTATTCATACGTATTCGAGGGCGGTGAGCAGTGATGGACCTAGAATTTTAATTTTGTAGGGGCAAGGTTTTTGTTTAATGAGAGATGTGAAAACAGTCAAAACACCAAACTAAAATATATGTATGTGAATAAATATAGAACAAAAGCAGAGTTATCTAATAATAATTATGTGTTGCACCAGACGAGTACAATAAAATTTAAGAAATACATAATTAATATATAAAATCTATAATTATGTTCTAAATTTCATTTTAAATGAGGGATGCCCATCATTTTTATTAAATTTTTTCATAGCATATATTTGTAAGTATATTAATTAACATAAAGTATGCAAAGTTTTAAGTGACAGCCCCTGAAATATTAAAAATAAAAAGAAAAGAAAGAGGTTTTAAGTGATGGGCAATAGCCTTCATTTGGGTATGAGGTGCGTCCGCCCATGGGGCCTGAGGTCATAGTTAAATTTATTTTTTACTTGGTTTTACTTTATTTGTCTTATGACCACTAACAGAACCCCACTTTTTAACAGCCACGTGATTATCACATGGTCAGTGTAGTTGCACATAGGTGCATGGAATACACTCCCCCTAACGAGTCTTCGAGTCTTCGCGAAGGGGGGTGTCGGCGTGTCGCACGCTATTATATAAAGGTATGTCTACTTTTCGGTGTAGAATGCACTGTAACACATGTGATAGTTTCATTACATGGTATCTGAAACATTATGAGAGAGAAAGCAGAGAGACGAATCAAGACATGATTTATTTGCTTTATTGGGTCTTCTTCCAAGTAGTCAAAGTTTCAGAGCCTCTCTCTGCTTTATTGGATCTTCCAAAGTTTCAAAGCCTCTCTCTCTCTCTTTCTCTCTGCTTTATTGGGTCTTCTTCCAAGTAGTCAAAGTCTCAGAGCCTCTCTCTGCTTTATTGGGTCTTCCAAAATTTCAGAGCCCCTCTCTCTCTCTGCTTTATTGGGTCTTCTTCCAAGTAGTCAAAGTTTCAGAGCCTCTCTCTGCTTTATTGGGTCTTCCAAAGTTTCAGAGCCTCTCTCTCTCTCTGCTTTATTGGGTCTTCTTCCAAGTAGTCAAAGTTTCAGAGCCTCTCTCTTCTTTATTGGGTCTTCCAAAGTTTTAGAGCCTCTCTCTGCCTTATTGGGTCTTCTTCCAAGTAGTCAAAGTTTCAGAGCCTCTCTTTGCTTTATTGGGTCTTCCAAAGTTTCAGAGCCTCTCTCTCTCTCTACTTTATTGGGTCTTCTTCCTAGTAGTCAAAGTTTCAGAGCCTCCTGAAACCTGCCAATCCTCTTCCCCTCTCTCTCTTTCTCTCTCACATGCCACGTGCTCCATCCATTATTTTTATGAAGATAATTGTCTTTCTAGATCTCTCTCCCTTCGACCCCCCCTAATCAGATATCCCTTTACATTATTTTCTCCCGGATCTTTCAATTATCATATCATATGCTAGAATTAAAGTAAATTCTAGTATGGACAAAGGTCCACATGCACCATGAACAGTATTAAGAATTAACCCAAGACTCTTCATAGAATTAAGGGCAAAGAAAATATTATGGACTCTGAAGATTTTAATTCAAGATATTCAACATCTAGCTCAACAATTTCAAGATTTTATCTTTACACATATTTTTAGAGAAACAAATTTTGTAGCCGATCATCTAGCAAATTTATCATTTAATTGGTCAAATTTTAGAATTTGGTTTTACTCTCTTCCCTTTTCGTGTGTCCAGCTTTCCATTTGGATCAGTTGAAATGAGGTATTTGTCATGGTTTTTCTTTTTCGTTGTAATTTTCTTTTGGCAATTAAAATTTTTTTTTTGTATCGATGTGCAGATTTAAAAGATATATAGATAAAAACTATCCCTGGGGTGGTCGGAAGTTGCTGGAAACCACCGCCACAGGTGGCGGCGCATCAAACTCAAAATTTGGCCACAATTCCTAAACTAAAAATCTTCTTCACAACATGTACAACAACTTTCCCAAATGTACTGAAGTCAAATTGTAAGCCAATTGATCGAATTTTACCTTGGAAGAAAGAGAGCCGATTGAAACCCTAGAATTTCAAATCCTCGATGCGTCCTCCACACGTGAAATTGTTGCAAACCACCTTCGGGAAACCTTCTCCGACCTCTGGGCTACAAAACCCCTTAAGAAACTCCGCTTATGGTGGCTGGAATCTTCAATTCTGATGAAGGCGATTTGCAGCGCCATTGTGGAGCTTCCCGGCCTTGTCACGCCCTCCACAGCTCGAATCTTGATGCAATTCTTCCATAGACTTATAGAGGAGGACGAGACGAAGAGAACCCAAGTTGTTTGACATCCTATGGTGGCCAAAGGAGGAAGAAATCGTCCGGTGAAGTGGAGAGGACGACTCGGGCTCGGGGAGAGAGAAAGAGAGGCCGGTTTCAAAATTTAGAAATCTGGCCTTTTTTTGCAATTTTTGAAAAGTTTAGGGCTTTATACAAAAATAGAAACTTTTTCCAAAAGTCATAACTTCTTCATACGAACTCTGATTCTTGCGTTCCGCATGTCCACAAACTCGTATCGACGCGCTCTACAACTTTTGTGAAGGAAGCTTTCACATAATCCAAACATATAAAAAGTCAATCCTTAAATCGAAGCTTTTCGAGCGAATAATTGTCCGAAACACTTCTGCTCCACCCTCGAACCACGAACTAGTACTAATGAACACTTTATTAATTTCAGAAAATATTTAGGAATTAATAACGATTTTCTGGGGTCTTACATTCTACCCTCCTTAAAGAAATTTCGTCCCAAAATCTACCCAAGAAGATAGAGAGTCCCACATACTAGAAAAGGTCACAAATAGAGTTAAACCAAGTAACATTGCAAAGGCATAATGATAGTAGGGCGGGATATCCCTGCCCTCCGAACCAGATGTGAAGAAGCTGATATGGGATTAGATGGGCTATATATCTTAGCCGAGTTCGACTCCTGGGTCCCACTTCTTCCAACCTGCAAGCTTTGCTTGAACTTTCAGCATTAGTTCCTTGGGTCCTTCCAAAACACAATGTTATAGATCCCTACTTCGTAGCCTCCCGCTCAGGTATGGCCAACCTCATCCTCAAATCCAGTCCTTGTTCCCCAGCAAGTAATGTTCTCGTCATGAAGTCTCCACAAGATATTGTGCAAGTCAATTTCCCTTGATTCAAGTTGTTATGTAGTCCCATATGGAAAACAAGCCGATCATCCACAATGGTGGCATCAACACCCTTTTCAACTGTACCACGATCAAACACACTGGATCCATTGTAGTCTTAATCTTCATCATAGTCACCTCAATATGTTTCGCACAACCGGAACACTAGGAGATAAGGCAAACCTAACCATCGAGTAATTACACAAAACAAATGTGCAGAAATCCAATGCTCCACTAAAATCAAAGAACTAATAATTATTAGATGCCTCCTAGTCAGAAACATCTCAAAGGCGTTGTCTACTCAATGAGTATAGTTAAACTAAGTTCAGCGGCCATACCAGTTAAAGCCTGTTTATGGGTTCTCTGCCATTTTCAGGGGACACCCTGAGTACCTGATGTACTACTGCACTCCGCTTCTGTCTTTCCCCCATTTCCGTAGGAATTTCCCTCAATTGTCATCTGCTTCCAAGATGCGTGGAGTTCCCGCTCAATGCCAAAGCACTAACAAGGATAAGTGCCACATGAGGCAGCTAAAACTGAATCACTCTCTATGATCATTAGACTTAGGCCCCACTGAAACTTCCAAGTCAAGAACACTAGATCCATCCACCTAACAAACCAATACAACTGTGAGAACCGGGCCTCATAGTCCCTGACACTCATAATCTCCTAAACTAGAATAATGAAGTCAATCTCCAACATGTCCCTCACTGGAGCAGAAAAGTACAAGTCCCAAAAGAGTTCCACAAAATCCTCCCAAGTCATGGTCAGTATATTCCTAGTTCTTAGCACAAAATCCTACCACCTTGCTACCTCACACTAGAGGAGGAACGTAAATATCTTTTTCTTCCCCATGTCATTACATATGACCATATCAAAGTAGGTCTCTATGTTCTCGATCTATTGATTGGCTAGCAAGTAATCTGTACTACCCTGAAATGCCACTACTCTCCGTAGTGACCTCCCTAGTCAGCCTAGATAGGTGAGTAGCATCAACGGAACAAGTTGTACTGCCTCATCCACAAAATAGAACTCCTCCTGAAAGGGAACCATGCCTTTATTCCTGGCTCAGCCTCTCTGAGCATTCATCACCTAGTCGACATAGCATCCCCACTAAGCATTCTCAAACTACACTAAGAACTCAAATCGGACACAAGATCCACATAGATACCTCGGAGCCACTTTAATCAGATAATCGTACGCTTAATAGAATGCTCTACTAATACGCCTCTCTGTTAAAACTAGATATCTATCCCCTGATCAGTACCTTTCACCTAAGAACATTTGCCGACCAAACTTAGGAAAGCACAACTACTATCGATTAAATTCTTGCACCAAAATTAGATACAAGCATAGGTCAAACTTCATAACCTTAACCAAACAACTTCAATTGTACAAAAGGACTTCATTTCCATTAAACAATCCTCGTCGACTCAACCAGAGTTCAATCCAGAGGTTCCCATTCCTCAAGGATTGCAACTCAAGGAAACTATACTTGTTTCCAACACGAACTTACAGGGTAACCATACAGTTCTAATGACTTACACCCTGACCAAACCCATACTATGACATACCCAATTATTATACCAGTACCAAAGAGTATATGATGGGGATCTGCTGCAGACGGGCCATCACTAGGGTAGTACTGACTATCACCAAATATGTACCTTCTGATACCAAACTGTCACGCCCCGAATTTTGAATAAATAAATTCAAATCCGAGACGCGAAAACTTAACAAGCACAAGAAAATACCTAGACTTTTTTTATTATTTGAACTAAGTAATAAACAAACCAAGCTCACAAATGTCAATATCGACTCGTTCTTTAGAGTCACATATTATATCACAGGGAGTTTACAAATTAAACTGAATGACAATTCAATAAGTAAACACACACACCACAACTCACTACATAGCAGAAGACTAAAACCAAAGTACCTTTCTTTGTCCTAACTACGTCAGCTACCAAACCTAAGCTTTGACGACTGTTACTCTGATCTACACAATAAATCCTACACCATGGAATAGTGCACCGGGTTGCAAACAACAAACTCGGTAAGCTCATGTGAGTAAACTCCAAACAACCAACATAACACATGCTTAAACCATCTCAACCTAACAAAATCGATATGCAAGTATCACAACAAAAAAATCAAGTTCATATCCTATAATATCATGCTCACATAAGATAACTCAAAACTAAAACCCACATGCTCTGACTCTCACTCATGCATCTAATTTCACATAACTTCAACTAAACGATCAAACTCATGTAACATTTTAAACATTTTAAAAACACGACAATCTACAAAACCATTGTCCACTTGTCTCAACAAAAGTAGTTGTCACCTCAGTGACTCTTCAAATCATTTTCAGTCTCAATGACACAACCACAAAATCACACTCCTCTCTTCTCAACATAAAGCATTTGTCAAAATTATGACCTCACAACTCATTTCACAAATCGCTACAAATCTCAAACCGCAATTGCATTCACAATTGAATTAAGTAAAATTAGTAATCCCTGCATAGAAACTTAGTTCAGGAAATTATATTAAAACAATCAATTCAAAAAGCAGTAATCCCTGTGTACGTATGATCTTCAGAAGATTTCATTAAAATCAACAATAAGAGTTCAAAGTAATCCCTGTATATAATATAGTTCAGGATATTACATTAAAATCAATCAATTCAGAAAACAGTAATCCCTGCATATAATTTAGTTCAGGAGATTACGAAGGAAAACAAATCATTCAAAAATAGAAATAAACTAGAAAACAATCAACAATCATCGACTCATCACACCAATCACCACATCAACAATCTCAACATCAATCACTCAACAACAACTCACATCATTTACACAAAATCATCACGCAGATCATCACACGAATCTTCACACAAAACACCACACAGGTCACACAAAGGTTGTCATATAATATTGTTTCCTCATCTCCAACAGCCTTAAAACAATAACGAAACCAATTCCAAAATACTATGTTCTCATCTCAAAACCATCATCAAAATCGTACACATTTCAATCAAAGCTCAAACCGACAAAAACCTATTTTCTTTCAAATTCTATTTATTTTCCTCAATATCACATTGCACAATAAAAGTGAACAACACGCCCAATTCCACCAAGATATATATTTCACGTAAATAAATAAATAAATATATATATATATATATAGGCACACACACACGTAGTCATCTGCTCAGGGATGCCACTAGTACCAACTATAGTTTTACAAATTAACTACTCGAAAATCATTTTATATCAAAACCATGTTTTAACTTACTCATGAACCGTTGTCGATCAAGTTTATATATTTTAAAACAAATTATTTGTTTCGATAAATAAGATTTTAGATGCTAGCAATTTAATTTACTAAATTAAAACATAACTAATTTAATAACTGAAACACCATGAGATTTACTCACCTCTAAATCCCGTTGTGTCTTCTCTAACAGCCAAGATAAATTATCGAACATACTGTCAATCACCTAAAGGAAGTACAGCCTCGATTCAGTACACGAATCACTAAAACAATTAAATTCTGAAACTCCCAAAACAATCCAAAAATCCTAAAGCGACGCCAACTGAGCCGAAACCTATCCGATACGACCCAAAGTCTCCAGAACACTTCTACGGTCAATATGACAAAACTACAATTCGATTGGACAGACGGATCCTCACTGGTCGAAACTGTAAAAATCATAACATATTTGTACGATCTCCAAAAATTATGTATTGTACATCGACACATTCGTATCGATGTGTAGATTGAAAAGAGGGACAAAAACTGTCCCTGGGGTGGCCGGAAGTTGCTGGAAGCACCACCACAGGTAGCGGCGCGTCAAACTCAAAATTTGGCAACAATTCCTAAATCAAAAATCTTCTTCACAACATGTACAACAACTTTCCCAACTGTACTGAAGTCAAATTGTAAGCCTATTTATCGAATTTTACCTTGGAAGAAAGAAGGTTGATTGAAACCCTAGAATTTCAAATCCTCGATTCGTCCTCCACACATGAAATTGTTGCAAACCACCTGGGGGGAAACCTTCTACGACCTCTGGGCTACAAAACCCCTCAAGAAACTTCGCCTATGGTGGCAGAAATCTTCAGTTCCGATGAAGGCAATTTGCAGCGTTACCGCGGAGCTTCCCGGCCTTGCCACGCCCTCCAAAGCCCGAATCTTGATGCAATTCTTCCACAGACTTATAGAGGAAGACGAAATGAACATAACCCAAGTTGTTTGACGTCCTATGGTGGCCGGCGGAGGAAGAAATCGTCCGGCGAAGTGGACAGGGCGACTCGGGCTCGGGGAGAGAGAAAGAGAGGTCGGTTTCAAAATTTGGAAATTTGGCCTTTTTTGCAATTTCTGAAAAGTTTAGGGCTTTATACAAAAATAGAAACTTTTTCCGAAAGTCATAACTTCTTCATACGAACTCCAATTCTCGCGTTCCGCATGTCTACGAACTCGTATCAACGCGCTCTACAACTTTTGTGAAGGAAGTTTTCATAAAATCCAAACATATAAAAAGTCAATCCTTGGATCGAAGCTTTTCGAGCGAATAATTGTCCGAAACACTTTCGCTCCACTCTCGAACCACGAACTCGTACTAATGAACACTTCATTAATTCCATGAAACATTTAGGAATCCGGGGTCTTACATCGGGGGTCTAATCCGATGAGACCCAAGGCTAGATGGATGCGAGAATGTGAATGTTCGATTCACCCGTGTAGGGCTCAGCTCAAATCGGATCTGATCTTTTTTGGAGGAATGAAAACTGTATCATAGAGGGAACACCTTTTCTCCAACCCAATTCTAGTGGCAGTGGGGAACTGCGGTGCTGATCATGGTGGTCTGAAAACCTTGGGTGACCGGCCGAGCCAGGTATCCAGTCCCTATACCAGAGTGACAGGAGTCATTGCACTCCAACTTGCAAGTGTGTCTGGTACGATGGCCGTGTTGTTTGAAGCTGTGCACGCTGGAAGGGCCAAGGGTTTCCGGTATGCAAAAACGACAGCGAAAAGCTCCCATCTAGTGGCTGCGGCGGCGAGTGGATTCATGCAGTGTTTGGATTGTGCTGCAACAAGTTCTTCTACGTCTCGATCAGATCCGGGGCAGGCAAAGGCAAGGATCGGTGGTGCAGTAGGGGTGCCCAAATTAATTTTGAGGCCCATGATAGTTTTGTGGCCCAAATCAGCGTGGGGCCTAAATATAATTCAGATTGGGGGCCTAGGGTGTCCAAAACAATGGGCCTTTATGAGGATCAAACTAATGGGCTCTAGTTCTCTATGATTTCGTATTTGGGATCCGGGAGGTTTGATCTGAGAAACTTTTTTTCTGTTTGGCATATGGAGTACTAGCGAATCCTCTGGAGTAGTACTGAAGGAAGCTTCAAGCTGTTTTTTAATAAGTGAGCGTTGGATGTTCAATGAACGGACCTATCTATATGTACCACTGTGGGTACAAGCACAACTTCTTGTTCTGTCTGTTAATGGCAGCAGAAGGGTATGTAATGGCGATTCTGGCTTGAGCTTAGCATAAGTTCCTTGTGGTTTGATAACACTCCAAGAATGTATTCTGGATGTGTTCATTATGATTGTAATAAACTCTATTAAGTTCTAATTTATAAAGTTATTTCCTTGATTCAAAAAAAAAAAAAAAAAAACTAAAACATAAAAAATGTATAATAATAATCCTGAAATATTTTTAAAAAATTATTATTCATAAAATAGATAGAGATAAAAAAATAGAACACAAAAAAAAAAAAAAACGGTGAAATTGTGAAAGATAAATACGTGGAAAGAAATAAAAAAAAATCTACCCATCCCATAAAAAAGGGTAAACAAAAAACAAAAAACAAAAAACAAAAACAAAAACAAACCCTAAGACTTGTGTTGAGTCACAAATTATTTATGCAATTGTGCCCCATAATTATGAAAATTAATTTGTCTTCCATGCTATTTTGCCCTTTTTAATCTATTTCCTTTTATTTATAGGAAACCTTGCATTGCATTGAGAATAAAATGACTATTTGAGGCTTGAAATGTGGAGATTTGAAGCTAGGGGAAGAAGACACGAAGATTGGAAGAAAATTGCAAATCGACTTTTCCGGCGAGCTGCCACTCATGGAGGGTCTTTTCTCCAGCAAAGGAGGACCATGGTGGTGAGAACCTCTCATCACTTGAAATTCAAAAATCTCCCTACATCTTGTCCTTTTTTCACCTTGCCAATTTGGGACCATTTGGGGGACAATTGTGTAAGAGCTTCTCTTACACACTTTGGGACCATAGAGGACATATATAGCTGATAAAAGAGAGGCCAGAGACCAATTCTTCAGCATTCTTGACTCCATTCAATCATATTCATCCTATCCAAGATCTATTTTTCTCTCTAGAGAAAACACTACCACTTCCACCACTAAAACCACCATTTCCACCACTACAACCTCCATTTCCTCCTCTACTCAACACCGCGCGCAACTCACCTTAGATATTCCAAATTTCACTATTCTTAATAATATCAAGAGCTTGGAGCAAGGAGAAGATGGTGACTACCACCACATCATGTTCTTGGAGACCTATCTCCACCACCTCTTCCGGCATCATCAATAGTCACCCTTTACTCCCTATATCTTTATGTATTTGATGTTTAATAGAATGTTGAAACTTGTGTATCTAGCTATGTGTGAGTAGTGAACTAGTTGGGGCTAGGGTTGAAAGCCCTAGCCAACCTTGCTAGTATTGATGCTTTTGTTTATAAATTGATGCAAATTCATGTTGTCATTCTCACATGCTAAGTCAATAGTTGAATGCAGTACTTAGACATAGTCAATTTGAGTTATGTGTTTGCCCTGACATGAAGTTTTTCTTAGAGATTGATTACCTTTAGGCAAAAAAGGAGCATGAAAGTACACCATGTGTGCATGTGAGGGTAGTGAGCTACAATCACCTAGAGATAGGATTGGTTTGCTTGCTTAGTTACCTAAACTCTAAACTTTATGCATTTAGGGGCAAATGATTGAGATCTATCCGGTAATTGAATTTGTCTCTAGGTAGTTAGCTCTAGACTTATCCTGTTATAGTTAATAAAATGAAAGGGGTTTAAGCCTTAGTAGTCCTATCCTGATGCTAAGAGGGTAGTTGGACAATTAGCTTTGCATCATTCATATTCAATTGCTTTAATGCTTGCAAGGGAGGCAAAAGGTGAAACCCGATGCCCTAACTCCCCATCCATTTGATAACAACTTGTTTAGTTTAGCTTACTTTATTTTACTTGCTTTCATTATTTCAATTTGAATAGAAACCAATCTCAAAATCAAATCTCTACACACCATCTTGCACATACTCACCATGAACTTTGGTTCACTTGTGGGCCTTTATTTGTGATTGTACATTTGCATATTCTTTTAGTTTTTCCTTAGGTTTTCCCTAGCTAGGAAAGGATTTACCAATCCTCGTGGGTTCGACATCCTTACTTAATTCCCTATTCTATAACTTGTACCTCTTGCACTTAAGGGTGGCTTCAACGCTAACAACTTGATTCTCATAACTCATGCCAAGTAAGAAGAGAAATTTTCAGACTTGCTAGAATTCTATTCCGGCTATTAGCTAAATGAGTTTCCATCGTCTTCTTTCCTGATCATGATGTGATTGAGGTATTTAATCTAATTGGATTTTATATGTATTTCTAATTGTGTGTTTTTTTTTAGTTGGTATGAAGGAGGAAGACATATATAAGTACGGTAGATGATCTGGGATTGTGGTTCTTGTTATTATTCTTTACATTTTCACTCATTTCCTTCATATTATGACTCCCATTGAAAATGAAAAAAATACAACAATTAATTAATTCATTGCTTTCAGGAATACATAGATGTATGTTGTGTAATTTAGATCTACAAATTTTTTTTGTGTTAATAAAAATCTATTATCCGCATCCATGGCAGAGCCATGCCAATAGCTTGAAAGAACAGAACTGGAGAGGAGGGGTTCTTCTGCTGTTGAAATCATTATTATAAGTAATACATGAATATTTATTTATAATATAAAATTACCAGAGGGAAACTTTGCTGGAAATTATTATGTCTAAAATGATGATGTGGCTTGTTATTTAGTATTGATATTTGGTATAATTTTTTGGTGTCTCAAGCAATTTCATTTAGACACAATGATATATTCAGATGACACATCATTTAGTGAACAAATTTAGCAGAAGAATTTAAAATAGGGGTTTTGTCCATTTACACCATTTTTAGAGATTTTTTTCCCACTTACCCCATTAAGTTTTTTTAATTCTCTCTTACCCAAAACACTCTAAGGAGGTCTTCCCTAATACCCCATTAAGATTTTTTTTTTGTTTTTTAAATTTTTTTAATACCATTTTACCCTTACCCCTTTGTTACTTAGAGAGAGAGAGAGAAAATAGAAGAGAGAGAAACCATGGGAGACTTCGCCGGAGCCCGGTCCTGGCCGCCGGAGTCCTGTCACCGGCCGTCGGAATCCGGCCAACTTTCTCAGGAATCCGGCCACGGTCACCGACTGCCGCCCATCGGAATTTGCTGAAAATCTCACTGAAAAGTTTTTTTTGCCCCCAATAGACATGTATTGCCCCCCAATAGACGACCATCAACCATGTATTGCCCCCCAATAGACGACCATCAGCCATGTATTGCCCTCCAATAGACATCTATTACCCCCAATAGAAAGGCAATAGACGTCTATTGCCTCCCAATAGACGTATATTGCCCCAATAGTCTATTGTCCCTCAATAGATGTCTATCAGCCATGTATTGCTCTCGAATAGGCGTCTATTGCCCCCAATAGAACTGTCAGTAGCTGAAATGGGAACTAATATTCCTAAAATTAGACAAATAAAACTTTGATTAAAGAAAAAAACAAAGAGATTATATTAATTTAAAAACGCATATTGCCCCCCAATAGATGTCTACTGCCCCCAATAGACATTCAAAAAAAATTTCCCTTTCTCTCTGCCCTATTACTTAAAAAAAAAAAAAACGGAAGAGAAAAATTGATTTGGCCACCCAAAGAAATACTCTGGGCACCAAATTTAAGCAAAAACCCAGAAATCCGGCCAGACGTCACCGGTGGCCGTGCTTGCTGCTCTCTCCAATCCTCGAAATGCTAGCAAAATCCTCCTCAGTGAAAACGGCGTCGTTATAGGGGAAGGTCGATCAATCCGATTTTCTCCTCATCCACGATTGCCAACGATCGTGCAATCGAGGCTGCAAATGGAGATGTGGTCCTCATCAATCATAGCCAAAGATGATCAGATCGGCTTTCTCCTCGTTGGCTGAGCGGTCGAAGTCTTAATCGGAGTTGGAGGCCGAGTTGTTGAGGTTGACGACGATGGCAACTGAGCGGTCGAGTTCAGAATCAGAATCGTTTGACGGCGACTGCAGTCGTGCTCGACGGCGGAGAGAGAGAGAGAGAGACGGGTTTTGCAGGGCGGGGAGAGGGAGGGAGGGAGAGAGAGAGAGAGAGAGAGAGAGAGAATCGGTGTCCGGGGGGAGAGAGAGAAAGAGTGGACAGAGTGGCGCAGTTGTAATTCTTTAATTGGGTGGAGGGTAAAATGGTCATTTGGTGTTAAATTGTGTATGTGGGAACAAAAATCTGTTGCTGGGGTAAGTGGGATAAGTTTTGCTTATTTTGATGCTTTGGGTCAATGACCCTTTAAAATAACTAGCGCTGCTCAATTTCGACATGTGTTTTCATGTTCCTAAATACTCAAAACTTTGAATGGGCTTGAGCCTTGCAGCTTTGAGTTAAACGCTTTTTGATCCGGCCCTGTTGAGTTTTGGTCCAATGTTCAAATCAAAGGAGTCACAAGAGTCATTTCATATCAAGAAAAGCCATCATAACTGAGATTCTATGGTTGTGCTCTTTAAGCGGTAAATCAACCAGTGTGGACTCCGAGTGGACCAACACACTCACACGGCCATGAAATTCGCTTCCTGCTCTATTCTCAGGCCTCAGTCCTTCTCAACCATCTTTCACGATACCAACTCTCACCTCTACGCTTTACCCAAGAACCATCTCAACTTGCCCTCTCCATTTTCCCCTGCTCTCCCAATAAACTCAACCTTTCCCGGAAAATGTCTCCACTTTCATCGCTTCACTGCTTTCAGCTCACTTTCCGGCGCCGACGGGCAGAACCCATCTCAGGAACTCGCTGTTCTTCTTGAAGTTGACGGGTAACATTCTCTTTCTCTCAAGCCCAACTAGTTTTTCATTGATTTTACTGTGCCTTGAATTGAATGGTGTTCTTAAAGGTGATGACTTTACTCTATCTTGCATAAAGTTTACTGCTTTACCTGAGTTTTTTTTTTTTTTTTTTTTTTTTCACTTGGTGCATGTTTAGTTTGCATTGTTCTTATATTGGTTCTTATTTGGTTCTTAAGTGATTGGCTAGTTACACTTCTTTGGAAAATTTTCATTTTCTTGATCAAGTTAGGTGATGACTTTACTCTATCAATATTACTCATTTTCTGATGAGTAATATTGGTTCTTACCAACTCCCTTTTCACTTACTTCTTGTCCTAAAAGTTTAATGATTGGCCCAAAGACTTAAGCTGATATGCAACTTGCATCAGGATTCTGTTTAGATTCTAACGTTATTAAGCTTATTAAGTTGATGTTGGTTCTGCGCGAAGACTTTTTCTTGATGAAATCTGTTTCTTTCAGGGTTCTTATGGATGCGTATCGTTTGGGTAACCGCCCATCCTTCAATGTAGGTGCGCAGATGCAGTAATTATGTGAAAATTTCATGGAAGGATTCAGTATATATGTATGAAGTATGCAATTATGTGTCTATCTCACGCTATTATCTTCTTGATACTGTCAGCATTTAAAAAGCTCGGGCTTGACTGTGCAAACTGGACCGAACCTGTTTATTTGGATCTCTTAAGGTGCGACATAAAAGTTATGAGCAATTTCTTCCACAACATGTTATTTTTTTTCTTTTGGGAAGTTACCTATTTTTCTTTGCCATGGGAAACTCCTAAAGTTGAAATCAGGACTTGCTTGAGTGTTGTAAGACGCATGCGTGATTTACTCCTAATTACAACAGTTTTAGTTACTTTGATTACAATGGCATGTCCGCGTGTGCATCTGGGTCATAAAAGTTTGTCCATATGGTGTGTCAAACACTTGTGACTCAGATTACCTTCCTCTTCTGTGCAAACATGCTTTGCCTTTTCCCTTCTTATTTAGTTAACTGTTGGAATGTCTGGATCAAGGTTTATTGACTTTGATGATCTGAAGTTGTTCAGTGCGGTTTTATGTTAATTTTTCAGGAAGTGTGCTGGTGATGAGGAAAAGATGCTGATCATGTATTTTAATCGGGTGAGTTCCTGTTTGTTGTCTTTGGAATAGCTTATTGTAGCTCTTTGAAACTTTACTTCAATCTGTATTCACTCTTTTTTATCTTTTATCTGCTTGGCAGATTGGTTGGCCCTCGTCATTGCCCACTACTGAGAAAGAATCATTCATAAAAAATGTTCTGCAAAAAAAGGTATACATATATACAATGACAATCTAACTAGGACCTAAGCTACAGATTTAGGTTCAGGGTTCAAGGATGCATCTCAATATTTCATCTAACAGCTGAGGTGGCTGCATAATGTGTTTAATGTGTTGATAAGATTCTGATCATTGATCAAAGAGTCAAAGAAATTTTAAACACTTTGAATCACTGTTTTGATCATGTATGCCTTCTAAGCTAGAAGAGAAACTGTCTAGAAATTTTAAATGTAGGTCTGATACTTTCGGTTACTCTAATATTGTCAATATTGGATTTATATTTTATGTTTTCAGGGCCAATTATTTTTTAATTCAGCAAAATATTAGAAACCTTATGTGATGTTAGCTTAAATATTATCCATAACCTTAAAGTAGCTTAGAATGAATTGAGAACTAAATTTGATGCACCTCTGGAAGATTCTACCTATAATTATGTTGATTTTACAAAAAAGCAATAGCTGCTGTGAGTTTAGCTACAAACTCTTATTGCACTTGATAGCTCATTTTTAATCTTACAATACAAGGTAGAAAACATTTAATAAACAGTAGGTATGGAAAACTGGATATAATACTATTATTCATGATGACAGTGATGTTGGACCTACATTTATTTTGATGTTCATGTCTACAAAATTGGTTTAGTAATGAGTTCTTTTTATATCATCATCTTTAAATTTTTAATCATATTATCAAATTATGCGTTGCTGAAATATTTTGGATGGTCATGCAATCTTTTAGCGCTACCCACTAAGAATGACACCAGCTAATTGATAATTGGTTAGTTTTGACAGAAAATTGCAATGGATGAGTTTCTGATGTCCAATAGTTTACCTTTACGACCTGGACTTGAAGAGTGAGTTGTCTTGTCCCGATTTTGTAAGTTGTGCATCTAGAGCTTGTATTTTCTCTGATTGAAACTAAAAGATATATATGAAGTATCCTCAAAATCCCCCTCTCTTATATCATAGGGTGTATCTTGCAGATCTTGGGCTAGTGTTTCTCTCCAACTTATGGTGAATGTTAATGTAGTGTGAATTAATTGGATTCTTGATTAATAGTATCAACCCTCGATCAAAACTTATCTATTAATAAATTCATATAATTCGATGACCATAACCAGCCCACTGTTGTAAACTTGTAATGATTCTCGATCTGCATGTACTCTATCTTCATAGGTTTGAATAGCCTAGATGGAAACCATTTTGTAAAACCATAAATGATGTTTTACCCAAATAGCATTCTTGGTTCACCTATTCCTTTTGGGTTTTGAAAATTTTGAACAAGAATAGAAGGATAAGTAAACTTAGGAGTATGAAGGGTAAAAGTTCCACCATAGTCAATACATCAAAATCATAAATCTTGTGGGAATGTTGTCAGAGAAAGATGTGAATATGTGATATTCTATGTAGCTTGCTAGTTGCTGCCAACAGATGAAAATGCTGTTGTGTTCCTTGGAAATTTCTCTACCGCATGATTGATTGTCAGAAGTTTGCGCTAGGGCAAGTCGTTAGACATGTTGGAGTCTTTTGGTTGATAGTGTAGGTGAGATGTCCCAGTACTAGGCACATAGAAAGTTAGAATTGAAGATTCAGTGCATAACCAAACCCTCAATCAGTTTGGTGTATCAGTTAACTTAGAGAGAGCTCCCTACACATTTCAACATAGGCTTGGTTTTGCCAATTTTGCATTCCTTTTGTGTCCATCAGCATCAAACAGTAACACTCCTATTTCTGATTCCCATTTGCAGATTTATCGATGATGCATACAATGAAGGAATACCTGTGGTCATATTGACATCATATAGTAAAAGTGGGGATGCAATTTCTGGGTAATAACCATCAATTATTTATGTATTTGTTATATTTTGTTGATATGTTTACCAACGTGCTATGGCTTTTGGGTATATACAATACACTGTAGCCATTGTTGGACTACTTTAAGGTTGTCATTGTGGCAGTGGTGTCACTGAAGTTGGTGCCATGAGGAATTCAGCCACTGATAGCTCCTAGTCTTTTTTCAAATTTCAAGTTGGTGCCATGAGGAATTCAGCCACTGATAGCTCCTAGTCTTTTTTCAAATTTCTGCAATATCATAGATTCTAGAGTTGTTGCTTGATAGTTTATACGTTTTCCATTTTCGCAAATACATCACAGAATTATGCTTAGTAAATCCAATTGAAATTCGCTGATGTTCTTTATTTATATGTATGTATGGGTTACAAAGCCGAAGGATTGTTTTGATAGGAAAACAGGTACACTTTGGCTGTAAGGGCTGGTGGGAATATAAGCTTCTTACTTATAAGAGTAAACTGATATGTGACTAGATTGATTAGTGAGAGTCCAGAAAGGTTTATGGAGTTACACCCAATAAAGATTATAAATGTTTAACTATATCCAGTGGTGTTTGCACTAGTCGTGTCGGACTCCCCTTAGCTCAAGCTTGAATCACGGCAGTGAAGCTAGGTAGTTTAATCCTCATTGAAGATATGACTCCCTGTTTTTAAATGTAATAAACTTTTGTTGACCAAAAAAAGAAAAGAAAAAAAGAATGTACTATTTGTTGCTTTATAAATAGTATAAATTGTTTCTTCTTTTTTATGGTTTTCTTTTACAAACATTTTATCCTTATCACCACCCTACTGGTTCCAGTTCAGCATGCTCTAGTTTGCTTGTTATGTGATCAAGCTAATACTCCAACTTTCTCTTTATAAATGTCAGATCCATCATTGAAAAGCTTGGCCAAGAAAGAATTTTGAAGCTAAAGATTATTGGAGATAAGGAGGTGGAGCAGAGTTTATATGGTCAAGTAGTATTTGGTAAAGTCTTTTCTTTAGGTGTGGATGAGGAACTAGCTAAGGAGGCAATGAAAGCAGGTAGACTCCCTATCTAGTTTAATAGAAATGTAAATGTTTTGTGATATACATTCTTTTAGTCCAAAAGGATGGTTCTAAAGGGGTCTGTTTTTGCTTTCTGGTCCAGTTTCTGCTGAGAAACAAAGGATCGCAGAGGAGGTTGCATCGATGCTAAAGTTGAATGTAGAGATTGATACTACCTCATCAGAAAGGTTAATCCATTTTTCTTTTGTACCTTTTGCACCTACAGTTTGCTTGCATTTGTCTTGGACGATTCTCTGTCAATATTACATAATGTGCGGGGTTATGGTCCAGTCAAGCACCCACATGATTCTTCATGAGCTCACTACATAACTCTGCATACTCAGCCTGATTTATTTGATGAAACCTTTTGAGAAAGAAGGGAAAAAAGGACAAAAAATTTCCTAAAGATGTAGGTTGCAGAAGTTGATGTGGATAATGCTGAGTCTGTATACATGCAATTCAATGTTAATCTGGTGCTTTAATGGTTTTCCAGCTTACAGAAGATCATAGCTGCCTTGAGGGCAGGGGCAGAAAATGCTGGACTACCTGTCTCCAATTGTGTTCTAATTGCAGGAAGCCAGTCAGGAGTGGTAGGAGCTCAGCAAGTGGGCATGCCATGTGTTGTTTTAAGAAGCAGGTATTTTCTTGTCACTCAATCATACAATCACCACCTTTGAGCTCTTCTTTTTATGTATTCACTTTTGTTATTTACCATTGCTCGCATTTAGTACGATGGTTTCAAACTTTCAGTATGAAAAATATGGAAATACTATGTCCGTCAGCATGACTTATTAAATTTTCTCAGCATGCATTGAATGGAAATTAGAATAATTTCATAGAATTCACCCTGATGAAATGAAACTGAAGTTGTCAGCTAGCTCTTAAGTGTGATGGTAACTTGGGCTAACTAACCGAAGATATAATTGTACTGGTTATTAAAATGTTGCAATTAAGGAGTCCCTGTTGGTACAATATCACACTGATCATTATAAGCTTGTGGCTCATTTTGTCTGTTGCAGAAACTCCCCGCTTTATTAGGAGTTAAATGATTACAATATATTTTAATCATTGTTATTCAAACAAGTGTTATGACTATGGAAATGTATGATTTCCTATTTTTCATTTGATCTATCGGTATGTAAAAGTATGCTGCGGAGAAGGTGCTGGAGTTGTTTTCTTTTGTGTATCTAGGTATGTTGTTGGCTTATTTTTGTTTGTTTCTTCTGTTTTGTGTAGTTTGACGGCAAGAGCCGAGTTCCCTTCAGCGAATGCAATAATAGATGGATTTGGAGGAGCAGACCTAACTATTCCTAAACTTAAAAACAAGAAATGGTTATGAAATTAACTATGTCGTGCCTTGTTCCTCATCAAGTGAGCCTGCAAGCACATCAACAAAGTTGCATTATATTTCAACCAGTTCAGTGATATGTTGGGAGGGGTTTATCTCCCAAAGTGGTATCTTAAGCTCCAAATTTCTGTGTGTATATGTTGCTGTATCCTACTTTTCCTTCTCATGTCACTTGTTTGACGATTCTTGCTGGAGTTTGGCCTGTTTGCAGGTCACCCCTGAATCATTGGATATCTTTTGATGTGATCAATAGTTGATATCTCATAGTTAAATTCCATCCTTTAATTAATGTTCCAAACAAACCCTTTACAAACTCTCTTCAAATTTAACTCTTCCTTTCAAGTTCTTTGGTGTAGCAGCATTACTATAATTCTTTGAAGTCCCCATAATCTTTAAGCTTTACAAACTTCGAAGCTATCAGCCAAGTACTTTATAGACAAACTAACAAACGGACATGTTTATCAGCTGTCAGCACAATAGGGAACTCTGTTTCTCAAACGTGGTATCATTGTGGAAAAGGTCGAGTACAAATGTACAATTGTCCAAGATTAAGATTACGGATAGTATGGGCATCAGCAGAGAGAGAGGGATTTGAAAAAATTATTCTTTGCTCCCATGTAGGTAGTTCCACCACCAACGACCCTATAGAGGTACTGGTCCAAGTCAAGTTCTTGGTATAGAGGTACTGGAATCCCAACATGGCAACACAAGTGGATTAACTAAATTCGCAAAGAATATTCAAGTGAAATTTGTATATGACATATTAAATAAATATATAGAGATGAGGGTTTTTTTGTTTTTTTTTTGCCATTTTAAAGAAATTCTCGTGGGATTAACTTTTTATTCACATATCGTCATTTCCCTGCTAGATATCTAGGTCTTTATGAGTTAATTACTATTGCAAGTTTTCAGTGAAATTGAAAATCATGATTTACTGTTATAAACATGAACGATTCAGGTTGAATAGATTTAATTCGTCCATTAATTTGATCAAATTCGGGATCTTAATGATTATTGATTACCATTATAAACATTCGGGACCTAAAAACTGGATGATCGAGATGCCGAAATGTGATGAAAAAGTGAATCACACAAGCGATCCCTTGAAATAGTAAAAAAAAAAAAAAAAATGGATCCCTCGCTAGAAGGGTCCTATACAAACAAAATGAATAGTACATATACCAATACATAAATGCATGTATAAAAACTTATATTGGTACACAATTACTAAGCAGCAAAGCTTCAAAGTCTATAACTAAATAAAAGTACATCGCCTTCAAAGAAAAAATATCTCGCGAGCACACAATATTATGGTATGAAACATAAATAAAACTTCTAAGAAGATTCATAGAAAAACTTCAGCTATTATAG
This sequence comes from Rosa multiflora, assembly GCA_002564525.1. Lineage (NCBI taxonomy): Eukaryota > Viridiplantae > Streptophyta > Magnoliopsida > Rosales > Rosaceae > Rosa > Rosa multiflora. The sequence continues at coordinate 107,509 of BDJD01005498.1, forward strand.
ACTGACAAACTCGACCCACGAAGCAAGAGCAATCTCCTATCCAGAAGGGTTGGAGGTACCAGACTCTTTAGGGAAAGAAAGCAAGGCCAAACCATTTTCACCCACTCCCGCTTCTTCTTCTTGCAGCTCTGCACTTCTTTGGCGACACATGGACCTTCATTGGCCTTGACATTGAAGCAGGGGCCCTTACTAAATGCAAGCAAATTTAATTACATATATCAATACGATTCACAGAATCTTTTAATTGTTGCACTTCATTAAGCCTATAAGCAATCACATAGTACCGATGGATAGATAGAATATTATGAATAATTCTACTGCCCATATAGTTTAATGAGTTAAATTTGAGCACACATATTCATCCTTTGTACATCTTTGTACCGGCACGCCCCCGTCGCCCCGTATACACCAATTCATCAGCACTGGATATATCTCAGTTTTGCGAGCGACGATTTCTGTAGGCCTGTACGATTTTCGGCACAACTACAAATATGGCTGAAAGAGTCATAGCTTGACTTCTGAAGCGTGGCAGCAGTGCTAGAATTTCAGGTACAAGAGATACGGCGTTAGGGATTCCATAGGCTGTTGACAACAACACTACTATAGCCACAATTATCCATAAAAATGGGCTAAATTCCGGGTCATTTGGGGCATTTGGGGCATTTGGAGCGTTATTTCGCCGGTGAAACACCTGAAATACCAAAGACAACAGTATCATTTCTAAGAGTAGTGCTACAGATCCCATAACATTTTGAGTGTTTCTATTGAGACCTCCAAATCTGCTCACATGAATGAGGTCAAAATCGAATTATTAAATTACATATATAACCTACTATAAAATGACTATTAATGACAATAATTATATCAAAAAAATATTATTTTTATTTCTCTAGACTTTCCAATTCAATAATAATCAGATTTCATTCTTTATTATTTTCCTTATGTATTTTCATTTTCCAATTTCACTACATACTCATTAAAGCATTCATATATATTTAATAAGAACTAAAACTATGATTAAGATCATGTGACATAAAAATATATGATATACATGTTGAACACATATTGTGAGGGAGCAAGATAAATCATATTATAACCTAAATCTAAGTCTATCTATTATATTTGTTAAAAAAAAAAAAATAGCTAGCATTTATAGAAAAACTAAAAAAAAATTAAATAATTAATCATGAGGTCAAGTGAGCAGATTTGGAGGTCTCAATAGAAACACTCATCATAAAAATATATTATTTAACTGGATGGCAAAAAAGTCAACATTACTATGCCCCCAGCCCCCACAGGTAGGTACTAGGACCGGTAGTGTTATTTGACGAACTTAATTAATAAGGGGATTATTAGAAATAACAGTCTTTTGTTTTCAAATATTAGTGACATGGATTTTCTACTTGGCTTAATGAAGAAATTTAAAAATTGAATTTCTTTAATTCTTTTCCTTTTTAAAATCTGAAACTCTAATTCACTAATAAAGCGTACTATCTAGCATAAAATTGCAGGTATTTTAAAATAAGGGTTTTTGTCCATTTACCCTATTTCTAGGGATTTTTTTCTCATTTACTCCATTAAGTTTTTTTAATTCTCTCTTGCCCAAAACACTCTAAATAGGTCTTCCCTAATACCCCATTAAGATTTTTTTTTTTTAAATATCATTTTACCCTCACCCTTTGTTATTTAGAGAGAGAGAGAGAGAGAGAGTGGAAGAGAGAGAAACTATAGGAGACTTCGCCAGAGCCGGTCGCCAGATTCCTGTCACCGATCACCGGATTCCGGTCACCGGCCGCCACCCACGAAATTTTTGTGAAAACCTCTATTGCCCCCAAATATGCGTCTATTGCCCACCAATAGGCGTCTATTGCCCCCCAATGGAGGGAAATAAGCCTCTATTGCCCCCAAATAGATGTCTATTGCCCCCCAATAGAACTTTCAGTTACCGAAATGAGAACTAATCTTTCTAAAATTAGACAGATAAAACTTTGATTTAAAGAAAAAAAAAGGGGAGATTACATTAATTCAAAACATTTATTACCCCCCAATAGACGTCTATTGCCCCCCAATAGATCTCTAACAGACCTCTATTGCCCCAATAGAACTTCTTCTTTTTTCATTTCTCTTTCATTCTGGGCCTCTGCCCCATTTTACCAAAAAAAAAAAGTGAGACAATAGTGAACTTGCTACGGTAGCCTGATAGGTTGACTCATTACAGGACTGTGGTTGACCACGCCCGTGCCTGACCCCGAATTCGGAGAGAACATCATCCCCATCCCCATCCCATCACCGGGTCAATACTAAAGTAATTCCCCATCAGAATCATCTCCGAGCTGCTGTTTAGTGCCGGTTCAAGCCATACGCAAAGTCTCATCATGTAGAAATCCGGTGTTCGACTCCATCGCTATTTTCCTTTATTGCTTCCAAATCCCAACTCTAACAGAGAAAGAGCATACAATCAACAAACCAAAGCACAAACCTTTCTCAAGCAATTGAAATTCCCCATCGCGTAAACCCAACGCTAGCAACCAATCACACATCCACAAAACCGAGCTCATCCAAAAACGAGCTTCTTTGCGACGAGGAGTCCGACTCCTTCAGAAGGTCCAAGCTTCTCGGCGAAGAGGACTGTCGTCTTGGCATCAAGCCCGGCCGCGGAGAGCACGACGACAGCGATGGTGGCAGAGCCAGGTGGCGACGGAGAGAGAAAGCCGGCATCGTGGGCATCGTGCTGTAGAGAGAGAGAGAGAGAGGTTGATGTTGATGTTGATGACGTCATTGTAATTCTTTAATTAGTTTGAGGGTAAAATGGTCATTTCTTGTTAAATTGTGTTTGTGGGAACAAAAATCTGTTACTGAGGTAAGTGAGATAATTTTTCTTTATTTTGGTGCTTTTGGTCAAGAACCCCTAAAACAACTGAAATTGCCACCATGAACTCCTCTACATACATAAAGCTTCATGAAAAACTATGGCAGATCTTTGGTGGTCAATAATAACTCACATTTGTGAACTCCAATTTAGCGAACATATGCAGTTGATAAAATTTTGATTCTTTTGAACAATGATTTTCTTTGCAGCTTGATGGGTTTTGGGTTATGTTTTTTCGAATCATAATGATAAGTTATTTCCATGGTTGATCTTCTTTAGCAATCATCATATACATACACACATGCCCTAAGATCAATATAAACCCAAGTTGTACAATGTAAAGTTCAAAATTGCAATAATGGTTTTGAAGATTTGAGAAAAAAAATTTGTATCGACCTTTTGAGGTTTGTTGCGTGTTCTTACCCTCACAAAAGAGATGCAAAGAATGAAAATTTTCTATAAGTAAAATTTTTCTTTAGAAAAAATAAATAAATTTAAAAACAGTTAATAAAATTTAAATGTAAATATGGAAATTAAGTGAATGCATGTGGCATTTGGAATCCACGTTGGAAATGATGTGGCATTAGCCACATCATTTGGGACATAACATAAATTTGGTATCTCAATCATTTTTCTATTCAGGATTGAGATGCTAAAACAGGTTTGCTTCAAGAGATACAATGAAGCTTGAATGTCAACTGACTAATGGATTATGTGTTATAGATATAGATCCTAAATGGAAAAATGGAGACCTTGCATATGAATTTATAAAGATTTTGGTCACTCCATTTATTGCCATTAGATTTGAATGTGAAGCCCAACTTAATCATTATCCAAATCCTTAATGGTCCAAAGGTTCTCCATAATAAAGAAGCACAGTGGTGTTCACCTGACTAAGGAAATTATGCACAATTTGTCGAGTTTGGTGCCTATCCCTCCTTGGTGGAGATATTTTGCATGACATGAATGCATAGTATTAATTGTTTTTGCATTCAAGGTGACAACTTATGAATGGAAAATTGGTGCACAGTCAAGTGCATGCATTGGGTATAAATGCATGGTCAAGTTGATGCATTGGGAAGAAATGCATAGTTAAATTCATGTTTGACCTTTTTAGTCTTCCTAGGGAGTTAATGTGGGAGATGGGTGGTTGATTCCTGTATGAGCATTGATGAAGCGAGTCTACAGACTTCATGTATAAATAGATGAAGCTTGTGTGGAGGCAAGCAAGGAGAGCGAAGAGCAACTCTAAGGATCTTCATGTATAAAAGCAAAGTGAGTTGTGTTCAAGAGTGTGATTAACTCTTGGGGTAGAGTGATCTTCTGGGTTGAGAGAGGGTGTGCAGGGGGTATCCAATTGGATACAAGGGCTTAGGTTGAGCATCAACTTGAGCGGTGTATTCTTGTACTTGTGTAATTCTCTCATTAGTGAATGTGAAACTCTCCGAGGACGTAAGCAAGGATATTGCAGAACTTCATTAAATCTTGTTGTCTTCTTGACTTGGTTATTTCTTCTTTCTATCCCTATTTCTAGTACCCTTAGATAAAATAATTATTTCTAAGTTGAGTTGTTTTATTTTCCAGTGTTAGATTTATATTCGGGAAAATCATCTATACAGTATTTGACTTTTTCCCCATTCTCAACTTCAGTACCTCACGTTCAGATAATACTAGAACGGTACCTGAGGTTATGACCCCGATCGAAGAATGGTACCTTGTGCCTTTAGCTCCGTTAAAAAAACTGACAGCTGAAGAATTTGATCATTAAATGATCAATATACCCTTTTGTTTTTGTTAATTTTTTTCATATAATAAAAAAAAAACAGAAAAAAATTATGAAGGCGACGGAGGAATTGGGCGTTCTGACTTGATTAATGTCAAATTTTTGGGGTTGGGCGGGATGAGATTCGACGGCCGCCTAGGCTGGGCGAGTGGTGGTTGGGCGATAAGCGACCCACATGCTCCTCTCTGCGACAGTGAGACGCGCATCTCTCTCAATCCAAAACCCTGTGAAATCAGCCTCTGTTAATCGACCACCATAGTGATCGTGACTCCGCCGTCGACCACCGCGAGCTTATCTCTCTCCAGCTTCTGACGTCTCAATCTGATTCTGAGGCTTAGAACTTCTCTCAATCTGATATTGCTCCTTTCTCTCAATCTCCAGCCTCCGTCTCTGTCTCTGTCTCTCCTTGTTATTCAATTTCAATTCTTCAGTTTACGATTGGGACTATTGATTTAAGTAACTGAGTGGGTTTTCTGAAATTATTATTTCTTATTGGTTGAGTATATGTAATGATGCACGAATACGTGAAATTGGCTTCGTATCCCATACTGATCTGGGATCCGGGTACGATGCGCTCCGATACGCCTGGATATGAATATCCGGATTTGGATACGGTTTGGATACGTCCGCATCCTATGTCGATATGTAAGTATGTAAATAAATCAGATACGTTCTCTTTTCTTCTGTTCTTCTTCGCAAGTCGCAACCTTCTCTGCTCAAGACTTCTCTTCTTCGATTCGTTTGAAGCTTGGAGCTTGGAGCTTCAATTTCTAGCTGATTTCTCCTGCTCTTCGTCTCTTCTCTTCTCCTCAGCTGCTCTTCTCTTCTTCTATTCACTTTGGGTACGTTTATTCTGCAGCGTCTAATCTTCTTCTCATATTTGTTCTTCAATCAGTTGAATGCTTCAATTTGGGTATGTTTGGCCGATTTGCTTAAAGCTTGGAGCTTCTTCTCATATTTGTGTTTTGCTTCGAGTACATTTGTTTCATATACTTGGTATTGAAAGATACATGGATATTGCTTGTGTATACATGTTTCGATCGGTGAATATGTTGGCTTCTGAATTGTGAATTGAGTATAAATTAGTACTTTGTTTATGTTTCATTTTTTTTTTCTAATTATATATATAAATATATTTAATTGACGTATCCTTCATGTACCCGTATCATCTTACATTTAAGATTTGCCGTATCCACATATCCGATCATATTGTATCCAGAAATTCATACCCATATCGATGTTTCTTAGGGTATATGAAATCCATGTTGGCTTGCTTGAGTTGCTGATTGTTTGGAATTGAATCAATTGATGTTTCATTAATGCTTCGTTAATCTAATTACTGTTTGTTTAATGTTTATTAAAACAAACGCTCATTGTCTGGAAAATCCAGTGGATGACCACATCTTGGCTCTGCAACAAGTGAACCATGCTCAAAGCTAAGACACCCACTAAAAGAAATGAGCCAAAGTTTGAAGCTTTGAGCTTCTTGAAGCTCATTTTGGATGGTTGAGACTAATGGGTCTTGAATTTGAATGGTGAATGCGAGTTGGACTGAAGAAAATTTGTATCAAAGACAAGTTGGAACTGACGATTTCCTCGTCGATGTTATCCTTGTTCTCCATCTCTGCCAAAACATTATAGAACAAATCCACATCACAAGGAAGCAACAGTGGACCAACATTTTGTACCCATACTCCAATGCTGCATCCTCTAACAGAAGCTTGAACAACAAATGATTAGCAAACTCTGCCTTCACTACATCCATGCATTAAATAATCAATTAAGTGATCAATTGAACTCCTCAGAAGTTCTGGTAGGTGTTTTGGGGGCCTTATCTTTTTTTCTGGGAAATGAAACAGGAGAAGATGAGAAAGAGAAGACTAGCTCCAAGGATTATATATATAGATTCGGGTTGTGGAGAAACCATTGAATATAAAAGAAACGAGCCAAAGTTTGAAGCTTTGAGCTTCTTGAAGCTCATTTTGGATGGTTGAGAGTAATGGGTTATGGAATTTGGAGAGGATTCAATGTGGGGCTTGGACATTGAAGTGAGATTGTTTTTTTTTTTTTTGACAACTGAAGTGGGATTGTTTGAAGGTTCAGAGAGAGAGAAAGAGAGAGGAACAATAGGGAGAGAGAAAATAGAAATAAAAGAAATACTTGGATAAAAAAATAATAATGGATTAAGACATGGAAAGATGAAAATATGCTTCAGCATGCATTTTCCGTAACTGAGCTAACCACTCCAGGTACCAAACTTCGGTCAGAGTCAGAACGTCAGATACCGTTATGATATTATCTGAACGTGAGGTACTGAAGTTTAGAATGGAGAAAAAGTCAGATACTGTACGGACGATTTTCCCTTTATATCTTGAGCATAAGTTATTGATCAATTAATGACTAGGTGAACATTATCGTAAACAAGCAATTCCTTCATTGTACCAATTGATCTATGCATGTTTATTAGATGTATCATTACAGGGGAAGCTGATGAAGTCTATTATTAGTCCTACTATATTATGAGAGTTTCTGAGTCTCCTATTTAATGTAAGAAAAGGATATTATTGAATACTCAGGAATACGATTAACCTTTTCTAGTTAAGGAGATTAAAAAAGATTAGAAGAAAAAACTTGAAACGTCGAAGTTGAAACGCAACAAAATTCCCAAAACACTATCACTATTTCTACTACTACTATTACTACTTTTTTTGGTTGGATGGAGGTCAAAACGGCCTAACAAAAAAGAAACTTAGCTCAGAAGGCTAGAACAGGCTAGAATAGTCCTACTTCTAGTAATGTCACACAGGTCATCAAGCAGAATATCCCTGACTTGTGGAGGAGGGTCTAAGGGTGCTCAAGATAGTTTATGCAGAAATCATCCCTCAAGCAACATTTGGATAAACCATCAGCAACAATATTTTCTTCCCTATAGATATGGCGTATATCAGTTTCCAAGAAGAGACTAAGATAAGCTGTGCAACTTTTCATAATAGAATAGAGAGGATGGAGTTCATCAGTTCCCTTAATCAAGAGAAGCATTAGGGTCTCAGAATCACACTCCACAATAATTTTCCCTCTATATCTCTCAGAGGTCATTTTTAAGCCAATAAAAATCTCCCAAGCTTTAGCCTCAATCACCTGGCCAACACCAAGGCTAGTACAGAAGCCACAAATCCTATTTCCTTTGTGATCTCTAAAAACATCACCAGCTCCTATACAACAAGACTGAGCTTTCCTAGCCCCATCAACATTGAGTTTGAACCAACCATCATCTGGGCACTTCCACTTCAGCTCAATGATAGAAAAATTCAATTCATCATTCTTTTTTCCTTGAGCAGCTTGCCATTTAGATGTAGCATCCACTATAACTTTCCATGGTGTAAATGGCATTTTAAATTATTCATCAAAAATTGACTTATTTCTTCATTTCCACAAAAACCAGCATATATAGATGAAGATACTGTTCCACTGCAAACCATTATAGCAATAATCATTGCTGTGAATATTTGCAGCAAACCAGCCCCAACAATTAAGGCTAATAGCTCGACTTATCTTGTCCAAACAAATAACCTTTTTCCAAACCTCCATAGCTCTAGAACAATCCCTAAGGAGATAGATTAAAGTTTCTGGGTACTTGTGACAAATAGGACAAGTAGATACGGTAGTAAAATATCTCTTAGTCCTCTCCACATTAGTTAAAAAAATGTCCATGGGACACAAGTCAAGCAAACGTTGAGTTTGGGAGAAATAGAAATACTCCAAATGCTCTTCCATTTATAACTGGAGAATTCTTCCTCCTTAATAAGAGCAAGGTAAGCTAAATTGACAGAAAATTTCCCATTTGACGCTTCACCCTAAATTCTCATATCAAAACCACTATTCAAAAAACCAACAGGAATGCTGAGAATATGGTTTAACAATATCAGCATTAAAGTGATTCTTAAGATAATTCACATCCTATCCATTTTGGTTCTAAGTATTACTAACCTTGAATTGTGAATCCATGGTAGTAGGGGGGAAACATGATCAGTAAGGGGGCCACAATGTAGCCATTTATCAAACCAGAAGGAGATTCTTTGACCATCGTCGACCGGCCAAATTAAACCCTTTCGTAATAAGTCCACACCAAAAGTGATGCTCCTCCAAGTACTCGAACATCTAGATGGATTTTTGTAAGTAGGGTCACGACATGAATCTTTCTTCAGATACTTCATCTGTTAGACATCTTGCCACAATCCTTCTCTAGGTTGCATCAAGGTCCAGCCAATTTTAGAGAGCTTGGCTTGATTCATCATTGAGGTCTTTTTAATACCAAGACCACCAACACTTTTAGGTCTACAGATTATGTCCCAATTAGCAAGGTGAACCTTCTTGTGCCCCTCAGTACTACCCCAGAACTCACATTATTCCCTCCATGACCGGTCTCCACATTCTCCATGACCGGTCGCCACATTCTACCAACCGATCAGTATCACCAGAATCGAGGGTAGAACAATTAAACTGAAGACCGATCACAAAATTCATAAATGTCTGAAACTTTAGGATTTTCAACCCATAATCGTCGATCAAATCCAAATAGATTTTTCCAATCTTGCAACCCATGCCACATATACCAGCAACCAAACAGATCAACCCGTAATATCATTGAGACAACATATGAACCTGACCTCAAAGCCAAAGCTAAGTACCTTTTAGCACAATGTGTATCTCTTTGTTCCACAAGAAATGTGTATCTGACTTATAAAAAATGCTCGCATGCAAATCCATCTAAATTCTTAATGTGATGAACCACAAGCAAGGTATGTAAATAGGCTAGCCCGCACCTCATTATCTATATAGTGAGTGTGGTAATCCAGCTTATTCGTGTTGAGGATTTAAATTCATTGAGCAAGTTCACTTTATTAGTAACTAACTAAAGAAATTATGTTCAACCACCCTTGGATGTAAATCCAATAGTGGAAAAAATTACTTTTAAGTTGAGTTGTTTTGTTTTCAACCCTTGTGTAATATCTCGAAAATTTATTTTTAATTTTTTATTGTTTAATTGAAGTTAGTGAGGTTTTGGTTTGTAGATTTAGTTATTCCGTGAGTGATGTGGAAGTGTTTAGGATGAATAATATTCGAAACGTTGTGTATTTAAGTGGTCAAGAGTTGACTTTTTATTCGTTGAATTTCTCCGAAAACTCTTTATGAATGTCGAAGAGCGCATATATGAGTTCGTGGACATGCGGCACGCTAAATTCCGAGATCGTATAAAGAAGTTATGGTCAGCGAAAGACTTTTCATTTTTGGAAATTTTCTATAAATATAGAATTTTCAGAAGAAAAAAAAGAGTCAGATTTCCATTTTTAGAAGGATTCCAGAATTTTTCGGAAACCATTTTCTCTCTTTGAAACCCTCGACCCGACCCAGTTTTTTCTCGATCGTCTGGCGACCTCTGATCATGCCACCACCACAGATTGACTCGCCTCATCGTCGTCGTTCTCCCCACCGAGCTGGTCTGCACCGATTTAAGCAGTACATGGCGGATCGAGGGTCGACTTCCATGACAATGCTGCCCCAATCTGAACTTCAATTTCCGGCGATGGTTTGGCTCGAAACCACCTGGGTCTTGAAGATCTCTTCTTGATTCCATCTATAGCAACCTTACAACTCGAATCGAAGTGTGGAGCTCAGGACCTCGATTTGAATTTCTCCTGCTGATCTAGCTTTCAAGCTTGATCTAGCTCGATCCAGGTCAATTTAGCCTAAATCCCAAGTATAAAAGTTGCTTCTTTTGCTATGATCTTTATTTTGACAGGCTAGATTGCCTTGGAATCGAGGTCAGTGTGGCAGCGCGTCTAGCCTCTTTTGGAGTTGTTGTTTGCTCCGTTATCTCCTACTCGTCGTTATGAGCGTGTTTATATATGGGTTGTATCCTATTATGATAGTTTGAAACATACTAGATTTAATGTAACTTTGGTTCATTCGGTTTTCGATCTGTGAGGATCTCACTGTTGGATTGTTGTTTTGTTTTGTCAATTGATCCTAGAAGTGTTCCGGATACCTTGGGTAGTCTCGGATGAGGTCCATCTCGATTAGCGAAATCTTTGATTTTAGTCGAAGTTCATGTTTTGAACTTTGAACGCTTTTGTGCTTCGTTTTTACTAAGTTGAGACCTTGTTGCTTAACAAGATCTTTTGTGAGCGAAATTTTGTGATATTATACTGATTCTTACTTTATGTGAAGACACAGCGGGATTTCTAGATGAGTAAATCTCACGATGTTCTTTTACGAACGGAGTTACTTTATCGTTTATTTTATTTGATTTGCTATACTATTAGCTATAATTGGTATTAGTGGCATTCCTGAGAGGATGACTCTGTGTGTGTGTGTAGAAATTTTTGCAGAATTGTATTGTGGTGAAAACAATATTTGCAATTTGGATCATTTGATTCTTTGAGGAAAACAATATATTGTGAAAAGATGATTTATATTGTTTTGATAGTGCTTTGAGTTGTGGAAACGATAGTTGTAAAGTGTACAATTATCACATCATTTTAAATCATGAATTTTGTGAAACATTTTTTGGTCTAGTGTGACATGTTTAAATGTTTTTGGTGTTGTGTGGTCATGGGTCTAGTGTGACATTCTTAAATGTTTTCGGTCTAGTGTGACCTCTTTGAATGTTTTCAGTCTAGTGTGACCGTGGGTCTAATGTGACCTTGGTAAGGAAATCGGGAACCATGCATTTCGGTGAATGGTTACGAAATCAGGAATTATGCCCTTGGGTGAATTATTATGATCTAGTTAGAGCTCTAGTCTGCCTTCTAATTTATTCATAGGGGTAACTACATAGTTATTGTGACTCATGAATAGTTTTTAAAAAAAGTCTTGACTGTATTCTTTCTTTTATTGTCCATGAGGGACGTTCATTTCACATGGATTTGTTGAGATAACAGTTGTTTGAAATGTTGCTGTGTGACTCATGTTTTCTTTTAAGATAAAAGAACTGTGACTTGAGTGAGTTTGGTAATCTCCTGAACTATTCCTACGCAAGAATTATGGTGTGATTTTGAATATGTCACCATGTTGACAATTAGTGATTTGGAATAATCATTGTGTTGATTTATTTTCCTTTCAAGAATTATGGTGTGATTTTGAATATGTCACCATGTTGACAATTAGTGATTTGAAATAATCATTGTGTTGATCTATTTTCCTTTGAGTTGAAAATGTGATGTTGCTATTTAAATTACAAGTGGAGATTTTATAAGCATGTGTTGTTTTGGTGATTGTGGTAGTTTACTCATACAAGCTTAAAAAGCTTACAGGGTTTGTTGTTGCAACCCGGTGCACTATTTAATTGTGTACGAGTTAATCCTGCAGGTTAGGTAATCACGGTTGAAGCTGAGATCTTGTGGTTGCAACAGTACGTGTAGGAAGCTATTTTTATTGTTCTGCTGTCGTTAGACTTCCGCTTTGTAGTAAGCTCTAAGAGAGCGTTTACTAAATAAATTGTATGCAACTTAATTTGTAAACTTTGTGTAATGTAGTATAAGACTCTAAAGAATGAGTATGTATTGACATTGTGGGTTCTAGACGTCATTGTAGGTATTTAGTGTTGATGTCTGAACCATCACTCCCAGTGTATTTATGTTTGTTTAATTTGTTTATTATTTGTGCTTGACAATCGGGGAGTAACACCTTGGATGTAAATCCAAGGGTGATTGAGCATAATTTATTTAGTCAGTTATTGACCAGGTGAACACCACTGTTAAATTCATAGAGCATACGGCTCCAACTCCTCCGAGTTTTGACAACAAGGCAATCATAGATATCATGACCGGATCAAACATGTTACAGGTGACCAGCACTTCATCAAAAGATCATAAATAGGAAGCTCATAACTTTAGATGTGTTCATTGAGATTTCAGAAGAGCAATTGGAAGATATTCACATGAAAGTGAATACATGCATCATGCATGGGTCGATCACTGGAGATGTTGGGAACGATACTAATCTATATACCATTTGTATTTATATATAACAGTTTAATTTGAAGTGTATACATAATTTGTCATGTATATTATTTAACAGTAATTATCTATAACTTGAGAATTAAGTAACAGGTTGGGGTTCATGCATGTGCATCTCTGATTATTTTTCAATCAAATAAAGTATTAGGCATTTTTAATTCTTTGGAGGTAAAAAAATGTTAATGTGCAACTCTAAACCTTGCAGCTCTAACTTTTTTATCCGAGTCTCATTCTTAAGGATAAAAGTCTGAGAATCGAAGAATAAAATTATTCGATAAGTTTCGGAACTCTGAGTGAGAGTTCGGATCAGAAAGAAATACCTGTGTTGCATAAGCTTGAAAGACAGCAGGCTCGGTTTGTTCTTTGAACTGTCTCCACAACAACTGGCACTCCAGTGGTGTAATTAGGGTATCATTTGAAGAAACCTAGTTCATGGGTTATTCACACATATGAAAACCAGTATGATAAACTGAAACATATCAAAATCAAATAGTACGTACGTACATACCATATCCCAAGTAATAACTGAGTCAAGAACATTTGTAGAACTTATTTCTCCATCGATTAAAGTAGAAGAGAGAACTCGTTCAATATCATCTTGCGTCTTATCCAGGCGAATGGCAGCCAGAGTAGATAAAATCTTAAGAGACTGCAAGTAAGAGATAACAGAAAACTCTTATAAATTACATCAGTTCATCAGTACAAAATAAGAAGCTGGATAATGCTTTACCTCATAGCGAGCATTCCGGATAATAATTCTAATGTCAACCTCCACAGTCCAAGTTCTAGCATTTGCATCACTATCGTAATTGAAGGCTCGGAGAAACCTAAGGAAAGTTAGCAAAGTAATAAGCATACAACATTACGAAGTGAAGGAATGAAAAGGGAAGAATATATACGTTTACAGGGTTGTATACCTATTAACCATGTGAGTCAGAACACGAGTAGCCTCCTGTCTTGGTTTTTCCTCCGCCACTCTTCTTGCATGGTCCCTCAAAATTTGCATCATTTCGGCACTTCTTCCTTGGTCCAACGCATAACCATTAATCTCATTTGAAAAACGTTCATCTACAAGTTCTATGGCATCATGAAGAAGTCCCCTTTTTTTCCTCCAGATGTCGTCGTCACCATCAAGTAGCAGAGCCGCTATAGGATCATTAAGACTTAAAGCTTCCCAAAGTTGTCTCTAAAACAACCAAAAAAAAAAAAAAAAAAAAACCAAAAAAGTATGCATTAAGCAATTAAATTAGTAATATATTATTATGATTCACTTAGCCCCGCTAATCTTAAGGACAGTCTTTGAGGAACTGTGAGGCACAAGAAAATATAATTGTTGAAAATAAATGCACAATTTAAAGTCATTATAGTTTTAGCTGTTAAATTTAATACATGAGGCTAAAATGCACTTATTCCTCACAGTCTTTTAAAATTGTCCCTTAAAGGGAGCAAAATTGATAATTCACTTATTATCAATTCTCAGAAATAATATCAAAGACTTGATACATTTTGAAGAATCTAACCTCACAGTCCAGTTTCAATCTTGACAATTGTTCGTCAAGTTGAGATGATGCATATGCTTCTATATCGCACTTAAGTTTCCTTTTGGCTTTTTCCTTATCAACGCCATATGCATTCCCATTGGAATTTATGGCAACATCTATCGAAGCATCTATAAACAGAGATAAGAAAAATAGTGATGTAAGATGAGATTTTAGCTAATTTCAACAAAGAATATCACAAAAAAAAAAAAAAAACGTCGTGATATTAAAAAATGATTAGAAGATTAGAAATTTGTATCTAAATAGGCTTCTTAATAATGTAATAACTCGTAAATGACTCTTTTGAATATATCAGGTTTCTCGAGCAAAATCTCGATTGAGACTCTAGATACATATTGGTAGTTAGGTATTCTTTTAGAAGTTATGATTCTATTTCCGATTTTAGTTAGATTAGGTTTCATTGTTTTAGTATATAAGAAATTGTTATTTACGTTTTTCAAGTTCTGTTAGATTTAGAATTTGTGCTCTATATAAGCACCTTATTGGATTATAATATTGAATAAAGAAAAACTAAAATTAAAGAAGTTTATCTCTTTGTTCTATATAGGCACGTATTTGTTAGTGGATTCTACCTTATCTCATAAGGCTTTCAATGCTTGACGAGTTCTTATTGTGCATGTGTGGTGTGTATGAACAATTCTCAGGTTCACCCCTTAGGGTGAAGCAGCATATTCACTCTCTTATGATTAACGCATAATAACTTTTTAATTTTCTAATCCAATCATTCAAGTAGTATAAAGTAATACAAAGATTAGTTCTGTAAAAAATCAATCACATTGAAGACTTTTTAATTATTCATTTATATGAAATACATGAACGGTTCATCATAGTAGCAATAAGTGTTGTTAGAACCGTCTATTTATTTGATTCAATTAGATAATTAAACGATTTCCTATTCGATTGCTTTTTTACAGAGATGATCTTTAAATGCTAATTTAAGATATGGACTGTTGGATTATAAATTTATTAAATAAAAGTGAGTTAATTGATAATAGGGGTGAATATGCTTGTTCACCCAGAGGTGAACCAAAGAATTGTTCGGTGTGTATTAATAGGTTTTTGAGTAATGTTGGTGGTTACTCATCTAGAAGTGGGTAATTAGTTTCTAAAAATAATAAGTTTTCTTATTAATTATATATTTAAATTTGGACTTTTTTATCCCTGACAATTAGAAACATATATAAAGTTATTTAATATTTTGGAGGAGGAAAAGATTCAGTTATGGTGAACGAGTCCTCTTCTGCTAAATATAGTATAGATTAATAGTATATTAATTTGGGTCAATTAATTGAATTTTTTTTCTTTCTTGAACAATTGATAGAGTTAACCAATGGAGGAGGTACCACCAGACAGACAAACATATGTTAAAAAAAAAAAAAAACAAACAAACACAAAAACAAAAAACAGGTGTTTTATAGTTTTGTCCTTATTTTATTGAGATAAATACGGAAATACTAAATAAATAAGGGAAAATGACCATTTACACAATTTTAGGTTTAATTAACCCCATTTACCCAAAACTCTAAGAGTTGGACCTGTTTTCTTCATATTTTTAGACCGTTTTGCCCTTTTCTAATTGTCAAAGCTGAAAATTGAAACAGAAAGAGATAGAGAGAGAAGCTCCCCGATTTTAGAGAGAGAAGCTCTGCCATTTTAGAGAGAGAGAGAGGAGCTGTGCAATTTCTGGATATAGAGGAGCTCTGCGATTTCGAGTAAGAGAGATAGAGGAGCTCTGCGATTTGGAGAAGAGAGAGAAACTGAGCGATTTCTTAAGAGAGGAGCTCTGCGATTTCTAAAGAGAGAGAGGAGTTGTGCTATGATTATCACCGTAGACCGAGATCGAGCTCTTGTTTGTGTTCCTCTTTCATCATGGTTTGATTCTTTTCTTCATCAACCTCTAATTTTTTTATTTTAGCACAGTTTAATTTGTTGGGTTTGAATTTCTGGGTCTTTACATTGTGTTAGTTTTGAATTGCTTTGTTAACTTCGAACTGATTTTGGTGAATTTGAGCTTCGTGTTAAGTTTAAACTGGTTTTTTTTTAACTTTGATCTTCGTTTCGTTTCATTTTTTTTTTATTCTATTTGTTCTGAAACAGCTAGATTTCATATTTTCTAGTTTTGACGAAATATTAGTTGTGTTCAGAGCAATTTGTTACTGTTTCTAAAGGGTTTTTTGTAGTTCTGACTATATTATTGAGGGGCAATAATCTGTCTTTATTGTTATAAAGTCTCTATATTTATTGTTTACTGATCTTTTACTTTTTGTTCAGAGCAATTTATTACATTTTCTGAAATGTTTTGGTACATCTGACTACATTATTGGGGGGTAATAATGTGTCTTAATTGTTATGAAGTATCTATAATTGTGTTCAATGATCTGTTCCTTTTTGTTTAGAGACTGCTTCTAATTTGTTTTGGTAGTTTTGGCAATATTATTGGGGGGGCAATAATATCTTTGTTTTGTTATTTTTTGCAGGAATATGAGTGATCCTTTTGTTGTTAGGTGTATTTATTCTTGCGAAGAGGCCACCCTAGGCCTGGAGGCCTAGGGTGAAGCGGTTCAAGTCAAGTGGAGAGTGAAAAAAAGCCAATTCGTTGCGGCCGTTGTGGCAAAATGGGCACTCATAACCTGATTATTTGGGGACTTAAATTCACCAAGTATTGAATTTGAATACCGATACTTTTGTAAACTAATTTAAAACCTTATGACCATCTATACAAAAAAAATTATTGGGGGGCAATAAACTGTTTATGACCCCCCAATAAACCTAATTATTTTGAGGAATGAATCTAGCAGCAATTTGTTGAAAAGACCTGTAATAATTTGAAGGCAACAGAAGCATATCGTATCATCCAAATCATTTCATTTCATCGTAATTGCAAAATAAGTTCCATACGAGAACATACAATCCCTACTTTCGAAATCCCTCAGTTAAAATTCATACAGTTAAGACATTATTGGGGGCAATAATCTGTCTATTGCCCCCCAATAGACCACCCCAAAAAACACCAGTTTCTATTATTGACAGATTATTGTACTTTAATAAACTCAAAACAACATAAGACATATCAGAACTCTAATTTCAGTGATTAATTAACCACAGTTAAAAAATTATTTGGGGGGCAATAATCTGTCTATTGCTTCCCAATAGACCACCAAAAAAACACTCAATTTTCAATCAATAACAGATCAGTGTGCTTTAATAAACACAGTGATTATTGCCCCCCAATAGACATATTATCGAGACTAGAGTGGCCTCCGTGAGCTTTGGACAAACGACGCTGGTGTGAGCCCCAACCCAGAACAAAACCCGAACCTGAACTACAGGGATTGCAAAGGCTGCAATTGCGACGATCCTCTTATTCTTGCGTCTTCTTCGCGTGGCGGTGGTGCTAGGGATCGGAGATGCAATTAAGGTCGACTGCGGCGGAAACCTATCCGGCACACCGCCCATCGGAGATTGAGGGCAGAGGGACGATGGAGAAAGATAAAGAAGAGGACGTAATCGGACTTGGTGGCAGAAGACGTAATCGGAGGGTCTTGACGAAGTTCCCGCAATGAACTGAGAGAGAGAGAGAGAGTCTGGGAGGAGAGAGATCGATGAGTTAATAGGGGCAAACTCCCAATAGATGTTAGACTGGATAAATGGGGTTAAAAAACTCTTAGTTGAGTAAGTGGACAATTTTTAAGCTGAAATTAGGTAAGTGGTCACGACCCCAGTAAACAAATGTACCACCAGATTCTCAAAAAATTTATACGTATCAAAAAGTGTATTTAGTTGATCATTTAGATGGTATACGAAGATTTTTGCCTAACAAATAAAAAAATATGGACTCAAATTATAATTATATTATAAGTTCAAGTTTTACCTTTACCATCATTCTAAAAAAAAAATAATAATAATAATAAATAAATAAATTAAATTAAAAATAAAAAGTTTACCTTTAACATATGATGATCATCAACTCAAATTATAAATTCAGAAATGCATACCTGCACATGCTTGGTCAAACTCACGCATGCAAGATTCAGTATGGGCAAGAACGGATGAAGCAAACCCTTCTCTTTGGACCAATGATCGCTCCAGTCTTATTTTAAAATTTTCTAGTGCTTCGGAACGGAGGTGTTTCAGCATGATAGCGTATGCAGGTCGAAACAACTAGAAAAGTCATAGGAAAGCAACATTTAAAATACAAGTAGCATTAAGGTTTAGTTTTTTTTTTTTTTTTTTTTTTTTTTGAATAAATAAAGAAAATTTTATGATACATAAACGTAGACTTAATTCGACACAAATTAGTTCAATATAGAAGTAAAGTAGTCTCATACTAGTACGTATACCAATAAATGGAGCCAGTTGATGTATCATGGATGAACAAAACTAAATCAATAAATTAACATGGAAAATTAATGCCGAATAGGTACCAATATTGTATCTTAAATCATTCAAGTGACCTAGTGGTTTTTGCCTAGTTGGGTGTGCTCCCCAACCTATGTTCGAATCCCAAAGTTGGAGCATTTCACATGCGCCGAAGGGGTTTATTTTGGCCCTAGGAAGCCTTTGGGTTCCCCTTGACAAAGTCAAAAAAAAAAAAAAATCATTCAACGAACAAATTAAGCTGCAGGAACAATAACTGAATGAGTGACCACTACCGACCAGTTAAAAACAGAGATACCAGAGGGAAGTGCTATTCCTTATATAGAGAACACAGAGGGAAGTGCTATTCCTTATACCACTACTGACCACTTCTCAAATTGCTCAACAACCCAGAAGTATTGTTCATATTGCTCAACAACCCGCAGTTGAACCATTTCCTTAAAGAGGAAATAAGTCCATCGCAACAGCAGGAGTAAGACAATTTAAAATCCAAACAAAAACATACTTTTTATCATCCCAGGAAAAAAAATTCATCTAGTTTTTGCTCCATGCAACATAAAGTGAAAACACCTTTAAGATGATATTCCAAAAAATTATAAATTCATTGTTTTATCAAAAGAAGAAAAAAGGATAATAAATCCAAAGAATGTGAACTTACTGGTCTCAAAGGCAGGCCCTTGTCACTCAGTGCAAATGAGGGGGATACTGCAGTCTGACTTTTTGGATGATGATATTTGCAATTAGATTTAAACTTACAGTCCCCTGTTCTTAAAAAGAAACTGCACAAACGTTGTCCAGGTCGTTCTGGAAATTCATCAACTTGATTTGACGGTGGATATTGTTTATAAACATTGGTTTTGGTCCCTGAGTTGTTGATAACATATGGCGGACGTGCAGGCATGCTTCTTTCTAGATAAACTGGTGCCTAAACATGCCACAAGAAAAAAATAATTAAAGAGAAACCCATGCATGGAAAAATGTAAAGGAGAACAGATGTATTTTTATATGTTCTAGAACCACGAAAATATAGCAACTTGGTGGTGCAAATTGCACGGCATGATCGTGATCATATTTCCCATGTTCCCATGTCGAAATTTCATTAACTTACATGGAATAATAAACAAAAAGTGTATTTAATGCAATCTAACCATTCATTTATGTTGGTGCAAGTGCATGGCGGTGCTCTGAATAATCTCTCTAACTTACAAACCTCATTCTATCCCCGGTGTGTGTGTGTGTGTGTGTGTGAGAGAGAGAGAGAGAGAGAGAGAGAGAGAGAGAGAGAGAGAGAGAGAGAGAGAGAGAGAGAGTGAGGGAGGGAGCTCACCATCACGTTATTATTATCAAATGGATGACACATTAAAGCCATTGACTCTGTATCATTGAAGTGATGAATAGAATACCTGATAGCCATTCCATTCTGTATTTTGAGAAGGAACCCCTTGAGATGGCGGCATCATCATTGGCATATAAAGCGGAGTCTCATTCAATGATCTTGGTGCAGACCAAGATGATGATTGCGATCCACCTTGTAATGATGCAGCAGTAGGATCAGGGTGATTAAACCTGCAGTTTGATCCATACCTGCAGGAGCCATTTTGCATATAGTAGGAACACTCTCTCCCCCCCTGTAATCAATTAAATATTAAGAGGTGCTGTTGAAACATGCTAAAAGACCTCACTGACGAAGAAAATAAGTAAATATAATAGCTTAAATCTCAAAGACTGAATTTTACGTTCATTTTCAAAATCTGCAGGTTATAGTTGGAATTTATACCCGTCGAATTGGTAGTCCCAGAAAGTTGAGTTCCACAACTGGAGCAACCGAAGGTTTCCCTTTTCCATGGTTGTATCTGCAAGCTTTCCCATACTTACATCCCCCTGGCCTTAAGTAATACTGCAACAAAGTACTACAATATCATGAACTGTTACCAGTTTACCATAAGCATTTCAGGGAAATATGGCATTGACATTTAAGATAGTAACTGTACTTGCTGTATACAATGGAATAAACGATAGTCAAGAGAAACCATAGAAAAGTCATAGAAAGACATTTAGATGACTTAATATTTTACTATTCAGACAGATATATTCAAAACCTCATGATTCTATAAAATGAGCTAACAGATTTGATTTTACCTTATTTACAACATGCACGCTAATCTTCAACTTCCAGATAACCATAAGTAGAAACCCATCACAAAGACAGGATTAACTAAGATGCTACATACCGAATACATGAACTAAAACAAAATCTCATGATTAAATCAACGACAACTTCAAATAGAAAGGTTCTGAAAATCAGGACAATAATAACCTTGCATTCTGTCTGGCTTGGCTTCTCTGACAACGCATCCTTTTCCTTCACCTTGTCTTTAAAAACCTGGAAATGCTAAAATTCAAAACTTCAACAAACGGAAAGTGAGCAGCTAGCAGAAATATTCATGATAATAAAGGGCACATTATTATGTCAACACTTCTAAAGTAGCCATTAGCTTGGCACCAGGGATGGCAATGGGGAGGATTGGGGATGGGGATCACAATACCATCCCCATCCCCGGGGTCATTTTCTACCCCCATCCCCGCCCCAATCCCCAATAAAAATATATTGGGGATTCCCCGTCCCCATCCCCATTGGGGACTAAACCTCCAAATCCGCTCCAAATCCCCAATAAGAATTTAATAAATAAAATAATTTTTTTCTCATATTACCTTTTTTAAAATAAAAATCTACAACAAATAAATTTAAAATATGATTAAATTTATAAATCATAATTCAGTGAGTACAAAAGTCAAAACACTATTAAAGTAAAGATGTAGTCATTAAAGTAAAGTAGTAAATGTATATATTTATGATTTATATTATAAAAAATAAATTAAAAAATATATATATTAAATATATGTATATATCATTGGAGCGGGTTTGGGGATGCATTTCCCTCGAGTTACTTACGCTGGCAATATTCATTATTCCAGCATAACATACCAACCACCCCATAATTCCTCAGTATTCCACATGCACACATACAGACAAACACATACACTAAGGTCCTAGCTTTGCTTCAGCATTGGAGCTGAAATCTATGATAAATGAGGCCAAGCATAAAAAGTCCCAATCTTTCAATTATGACATACAAAGCAAGCACATTTGCATTAACATAATCGAATAGGTATATGTAAAGGGTGGATTGCCTGGTTGTTTTTCCTTCTAACAGGGTGATTAAACCTGCAATTGGAACCGAACTTGCAATTCCCCGTCTTGGGGTAAAAGGAACAGTCTTCAGCTTCAGGCCTCACTGGGTACCGATACCTTGTGTTATATTCTCCCCCCTTCTTCTCTCCCTCACCTCCATTCTCACTCCTGTTTTCTCCTTCATTGCTCTCTTCTTCCTCGCTCTGTCTCTCACTTTCATTTCCGTTTTCGATTTCTCCACCACCACCATTAGAACTCTTCTCCTCCGCCTCAACCTCTCCCCCTTCCTCTTTCTTCTCCTCTACCTCCGCTGCCGCAACCTCCACCGCTACATCGTCCCCTCTCAAATCCAATCTCTCAATCTCATCAACGACAGCGTGATCCACGACATCAACAACGTCAGGATCGGGACTGGAATGACTAACCGCCGCGTCACCACCGGAGTGATTGTCCAGCTGCTGGTCGGCGGCGGTGGACCGTTGAGACCCTATGTCGGAATGATTGAGCTGAACTTGGTCGATTTCGTTGCTGTTGCCGATATGCAAATCCAGATTTGGGAAAACAGAGGAGGAGGATTCAGAGAGCTCCATTCTCCCTCCACATTTCAAAACCCTAATTCAATAAGAGACAAAGGACACAGAGAGAGAGAGAGAGATGATGATGATGATGAGACCTAAAAACACATATTCTAAGCTTCAAGAGAAAATTAAGCTGCAGGAACAATAACTGAACGAGTGACCACTACTGACCAGTTAAAAAGAGAGATACCAGAGGGAAGTGCTATTCCTTATAGAGAACACATAGGGAAGTGCTATTCATATACCACTTCTCAAATTGCTCAACAACCCACAAGTATTGTTCATATTTGATCGAACGCAGCTGGATCTCTTTATTTCTGATGATTAAAGTGAAGATCCAGCGCACAATTTAATTATTAAAGCACCTCTAAAATTCCAAGCCTGAAAGCATAAAGGTTGAAGTTGTGCATTATTTTTTTGGTCAGAGCACAATGGTTGAAAGCATAATATAAAAAAGAAAAAGCTGGACAAACGTATGCAAAGGGAAATTGAATCGAGGATTAGGATATAGATTGGAGAAA
The DNA here is from genome assembly GCA_002564525.1 of Rosa multiflora. Taxonomy (NCBI): domain Eukaryota; kingdom Viridiplantae; phylum Streptophyta; class Magnoliopsida; order Rosales; family Rosaceae; genus Rosa; species Rosa multiflora. The sequence goes on from BDJD01005498.1 coordinate 130,407, forward strand.
AGACAAACAGGTTGAAGCGCAAAAAACTTTAATTTGTTTCGATATCTATCAAAGATGCCCGCCATTATGATAAAAAGACTTATCGAATAAAGTTGAAAATTTCATTAGTATAAAATGCAAACAACTTGAAGTATAAAAAGACGTGGTTCAACTTCATTCATAAACTTTAATTTGTTTCGGTATCTATCAAAGATGCCCGCAATCATGGTATGAAGACTAATCGAATAAAGTTGGAAATTTCCTTAGCTTTAAAATGCAAAGGGAAACTTGACAACTTTTATCAAATTAAGGGGGTGTATTCAATCCAGAGTGTAAATGATTCTGATTGACTTTTTATAATCTGTGGATTCTACAGAATCCGCGGATTGTTTTAATTCCATACAGATTTAAACAGATTTTAATATATTGTATTAGCAATTTGTTTAGATTTCATAAGGGCATGGATTGTCCTTATAACAATAATTGAATAAAGAACATAATAGAATACTATAATTTTTTGGACAAACATAATACAATAATTATTATGACTTGAAAAAAAAAAGTTCCATAAAAATAAATTATGTATGTCAAAATAGATTAGGAAAAACGTAAAGACAACCAAAGGAATACATTATGAAAAATGCAAAGGCAATTAAAAATGTACATTAGGAAGCTGCATACTATCCATTCCAACCTCATTATCATTATAACCTTCTTGTTCCCCGTCATCCATATGTTCCACATTATCCTCATTCTTATTGTCTTGAGTATCATTGTTATTCTCTAGACTTTCATTATCATCATTTCGCGGTCTATCTTCCCACATAGCTTCAGCAATAGTAAGCCTCCAAGCATTAGTCTCCCATCTTTGTCGTTGTTGACTTTGAGAAAATAGTTTAAGATTCTCATCTTCCATATCTAGATAGGATGAAGATGATGAATCATTTTCTAGTTCAACAAGAAATTCATCCTCACGACATTCTTTGCGAAGAAAGTTGTGTAGTCCAGCACAAGCTAACACCAATTCTGCTTGTGTTTGATATGGAAATGGAGGTGCGGTTTTGAAAATTGTGAACCGTGATTTAAAGATACCAAATATCCTCTCAATCACATTTCTCAATGACGCATGGCGAAGATTGAATAATTCGCTTGCATTTCGAGGATGGCGACCTTGACCACCAAAATCTTTGAGATGATATCGAACACCTCGTAACGGAGCTAAGAATTGGCGTCAATTAGCAAATCCACAATCCACTAGAAAAATTTGCCTAACAAGATAAAATATTTTAATTAGCATGTCATACAATAAAATAAGTACTCAAGCTCACCAAGCTAACAAACTAATAAAAGAGAAATTACTAAATCCTAGCAAACATGATGTTTTATGAAAAAAATAAAAATAATTAATTACCTTGAGAAACTTCAAGTCTATTTCTCCCTAATAAGGCATCATATTTAACAATTTTGAATCATGTGCCGAACCTTCCCACCCACTTAGCACATATATGAATTGTAAATCAAAGTCACAAGCTGCCAAAACATTTTGAGACTGAATTCCATGACGATTACTATAGCTGCTTACTTTGCGACCTTTTACCATCGCTAGAATATGGGTGCCATCAATTGCACCAATACAATCCTAGAAAAAAAAAATTAATAACAAGAAGCTAGAAATTTTTTTATAGGAAATACAATTAAAAAAATTTAACCAAACGAACTATATTTAAGCATACTTTAAAATAACTTTGAGGGAAAATAATATACCTTAAAGTAGGGGTAAAACCTTGTGCTTTCCCTTATTTTAGAGGGCACTGCAGATCCAGGTTTGATCATCATACGTGGTGCTATAGTGTTCAAGGCCTTCAAAGTTTTGTTGAAGTTTTAACTAATAGCAAAATGCGAACAACCAAACCTTTCCCGAACATTACCATATCGATCATTGTGGCCTACAATGATTAAGAACATTGCTAGCATTTCTTCAACACATATATACCTTGTATCTTCCAAAGGTGTACTTTCTCTAATAATCGTACACAACTTTAGAAACACATTTGGATACATTCTGTGCAACTGTCGAAATTTTTGTGGGTCTTCTTTCAACAAACCATGCATGTAATGATATCCTTTCTTAGTAATAGGTCGTCGTTTGAGAGGACGATGAATACGTTGATGCATCATACTCATAGTCTCTCTTAACACAATTATTATTGCCTGAAATGCCATCAATAAATACTTGATTATTTCATAAAATTCCTCTTCAATTTCATCTTCATCTATTTCTTCTCCCCCTATCTCTTCCCCATCTATTTCCTCCCCTTCCATTTTTCTACAAGGACACAATTTGCTGCAATATTTAAAACAAGTGTATCACTAGCTATATGTAATGATAATAGACATAAGTAGACATTATATCAGAAAAATAATCACAAACAAAAGTAAACTCAAAACATCTCAAATAAACCAACATCTTAAGTCAATAAAGCGACATTCATCACATAAAAAAAATTACGAAACTTGATGAGGTTAGAAATAGAATAATACTACAAAAGTCACAATAATAACAAAATAACCAAAGTCATCCGATAATAGTTAAAGCCAAATACTCAAAAGAACTTAAAAGACCAAATGTATTATAATTCATAATAACATCACATAAGACATCATAACATAGCAAGTCACAATTTATAGTCCTCCCAACTTGTGGAATATTCAATTTGATCGTTGTTGAGGAGACATATTCAAGAATCCATCTTTTTTTGTTTTGGTATCAAGCAACTCAAGAGCCTTGAAACCGGTAGCTTCATCCAAGTTTGAGATCTCCATGATAGCATCCCAAATTTTACTTTGTCGTTCTCTTTTCTCTAGTAAGCTAATCATTACTTCAAAACCAGAGTAAAGTTTATCAAGCTTCTCCACAATGCCACTTTGAGAGGTGCCCCCAATTGAGTTAGAATTTCCTTCATAATCGGTTCTACTTCTTTTATTTTGGGTTGTTTCTCGCCTCGGAACCTCCAAAATTTCAGGGGATTGGAGGGGTGATGTTGGATGAGTTGATGGATTATTTTGATTTGGTCCAACAAATGCTTCACAATCTATATCATAATCAAAGTCTTCTATGCATGCCTCTCTACCTTCACCAACACCTAATGTTCTTGCATCAGTAACACTACCCAACCCAACCGAGTTTTTCCCAACGGCTACACCATTGCCAATAGCAATTTCCAAGTCCTCATAGTCATCAAATGTCCCATAGCGCAAGTCGGTGTCCTTTGGGTGGGCCTAGGAAAACAAAAACAAAATTTTTAAAATTGTTATCACATTAATCTTCAAAGTAGGTTTATTTATGAGAATAAAGTAATAGACTTATATAGTATTTAGGAATCTTACCTTAAGGTATTCCTCCCATACTTCATTAGAAGCAGTAAACCTCTTTGTAGTTGAATCAAATCCAAAACCAGAGCTAAAACGCATAAGGGTAGAGTAAGAGTTCCATCGACCTTTAAACCATCTAACCCTGCTTTGGTAGTTTTTGAAGGTTTTGTGACACCAAAGTTTTGCATTAAGAACAGGAAGTATTCTTTCTTCCACTGTTTGCTTACTTAAGATGCCACTATTGTCACGCCATCCCCTAACGGCGGCATCAACCATTAGTTCTAATAAGGTATCACTCTCTTCCTTGGTCCACTGCTCATAATTCCCATTTTTTTTCTATCTTGTTGTGGATCAACCATGATGATAATACTCTATTATACATACATAGGAAAATTTTCATTAGTATGTATATATAATCTATTGTTTTGTTTCTTCTTTATAAACACTTTAAAAATTACAGCAAATGCAAACAAGTCACAACAAGCATATAGTCTTCTAAAGGTAATTGTCATTTTCAAGATCAATATGTACCATGATTAAAAAAATTTACAATCTGCATATATATAGTAAAATGCACAAGTTGGATTACCTATATATTTGAATGATCTATAAGTCCCCTACCTATAAGGTTATAATCTGATCATAGCTATCTTAATTAAATGTTAGATAGAATACATATATATTTGCATTAGTAACACTACTAAAGAGCAATTTGATTATAGCTAGTCTCCAATTATGAAAGAAAGTCTATTCAAGATTACATAAAGCAGATTTCCATCCAAAGTCATCAAAATCATAACCAGTCACATGAAAAATAAATAGGGAGCCGCACACAAACCAAATGAAGTAAAATTACAGCTAAAAGATGCAATACATGGTGGAGGACATCCTCACTATCATTTGTTAAAATTCATGAACTGAAGCAAAGTGTACCTCAAATTAAGTTCCAAAGGTTATAGCTCCCCAAAGACAAAAGAAACTGATGGTTCTCCTGCAAAGTAAAGCTCTCCAGAGTTAGCTAAAATTACAATTTATGGAAGAAGAGCACCTAACTTGTTAGATCAGCTGGAGAAAAGACAATGCAGAAATTTGAAAGAGAAGACAAATAGGGTGTAAATAAATGAAAAAGAAATCACTTAGCTAGATACCTTATTATGGTAAAAGCTAGTAAATAGCAACAAATCCAAACAGTATAGCAGATCTGGATTTAAATTATCAGTTCAGCTTGACAAAATTGCTCCCAATGGGTAACTACCCAGCAAGGGATCAACCTCAAAGACAAAACACTAGCAACAACAAAAAGAAGAAGTAGAGAACTACTTCTCTTGTATCACATGTAAGACCCTTTGGGTAGCAGGGCACCATTGTGGACTCATGTAAATTATTGTACATACTGGGAAGTCTCAACTAAGTTTAGCACTAGCCTCTGAGCCCCATCGGTACTCCCAGGTACTACGACATGGGCCGGGTTCACGACCCACCATGGCGGGCCTCACATGGGATGCAAGGCCAGCACAGCCCATCTATTTACACAACAAGAGGGCTGATATGGCATCAGAAGAACAACCTGTGTCCCACATCGAGGATAGGAGAGACTCATTTCCCGTGCTTGAATATAAAGACATTAGCACAACCACCTTTGACGGGTAAGAACTCCTTTATACACAATATGATCTCCATACATCTATTAGTTTCTCACTCAGACATCGGTGATGTATAAACCGTCCGGTACGGTTTATCCCTCTAACGTCGTGTTCTTGATACAGGATTTAGGAGTTGGATCGGTGCCCCAGACGGTATAGCATTCTGTGTGAGGCACCCGGAGAAAGCCACCAGAAACATTGGCACGCCAGATAGGGGAGAGTCATGAATGAGCCAGAAATGACGGGAGAGGGTAGAAGTGTCGCCCGGGCACTAATATTCTCTCCGGGAACTTCGTCAGCAGAGGTGCCAAGTGTTCAGGGTTGTATCCATGATCTCAGATCCTTGGACCCGATAGTCCCGGATTAGGTGACTCCGGTATCAGAATTGGAGTCTATGCGAGCTGAAATCGCAGCCTTCAGGGAGCAATCCAGGATCGATTGGGAACAACAGAGTACCGATAAGGAAACAAACCGCCTCACGCAACAGAGAATACAGGATTTGGAAGATGAAAACACGGCGCTGGCCCGAGCACTGGACAGGAGGCACCAGCACAACGAGGCACTCACTCAGGCCCTGGCTAGAGCATCCCAGCTAACAGGCGTGAACGCGTCCCCGATAACCGGAGGCACGCGCACCGCCCCGGCACCTCCTACGGAGGGCAGTCAACGGTTAATCCAGGTACCGGTAGACTTATTCCCGGAAAGCTTGAGGCATCTACCACCACCACCGTTACCACAGCCAGTTCACAGTATCCCACCGGTAACCGATGCAAACACGGCATTACTCGTACAAATGAGCAACTCCTTACATGCCCTGCAGGCAAGGGTCCAGGCCACAGAAAATAGAGACACCTGGAGAGCTATGACCAGTTACGAGGACCGCCCGGGGCCTTTCACCCAGCAGGTTAGAGGAGCCATTCGAGCGAATACATCGAAACCACTGAAGATTGGCTATACGGGAGTTGGAGACCCCTACCAGCATCTACAGGCTTTCCGATCGCAAACAAACGCCAAAGGATATACGGACGAAGTGTGTTGTAATATGTTCCAGGAGACCTTGTCAGGGGAGGCTCTGAGTTGGTTCTACGAATTGCCGGTCGGTTCTGTAGGGAACTTTAAGGAGTTGGCTGACAAATTTGTCGCTCGATTCATCTTACGCACTGATGGGATACACACACCAAAGGGCCTGTTAAAAGTCAAGCAGGGAGAAGATGAAACTTTGAAATCTTTTGTAAATCGATGGCAGGCGGCTACCGCTAAGTGCCGGGACCTGAACAAGGAACTGGTTGAGCTGGCTTTCAGGAGGGGCTTAAGGCGTGGAGAATTCCTCTACGGGATCAACCATAATCCTCCAGCTAGCTACGACGAGCTGATGGCCACTGCCATCAGACACGCTCAAGCCGAATTCGAAACATACAGGAACACCCCTAGACCAGAGCTAAGATTTTCCACACCGGCCTCGACGATTAGGGATGAGCCACGAAAGAGGGAGTGGGTCCACAGTCATAACAGGTCACCCCATACCCCGAACAAAAGAGGCAAAAAGTCCTCGTCCAGGTCAAACAGTTATGGGACCGACCACCCTCACCGGGAGCCGAGGGCACAACAGGTCTCAAGGACACCACCACGACCCCGGTATGAGGTGTTCACAATCCTGAGCGCTTCATACGAGACTATCTGGAACGAAAACAGGGATGAGATACCGGGACCACCCCCAAGGAAATTCCCGAAGAGCAAACTTACCCAACAGGATACCGGAAAGATCTGCACTTATCATGAGGATGCCGGACACAATACCAATCTGTGTGTTGTTTTAAAAAATACAATCGAGTCCCTCATCCAGAGGGGCAAGCTTCAAAGATACCTACCAGCTAAAGAGATAGGAGCCGTAGATGTGTACGGCCAGATCTTCACGATCCACGGTGGGGGCCCGAAAGAGTTGCCTCCCCAGGGGAGGAAACGAAATTCTAGTTTCGGCCGTCCAGAAGTTTTCAACTTCCACAAAGCCCCGCAGCAAGACAGTGGCACCAAGTGGACATCGGTGACATTCCTGCAGGAGGAGGAAGCCGATCTGAGGATGCCCCATGATGATCCCTTCCTAATCACACTCCAAATGGACCACTATTTAATGTCCAGGGTGCTCGTAGACACCGGGGCCTCAGTTAGCGTATTATTTCGCAATGCGTACAAAGCTTTGAACAGAGGAAGAGCCAAGCTGTCACAGGATAATGAGCCCCTCATTAGTTTTTCAGGAGATATCGTCTAACCACTCGGATCAGATTACCTATCGATCACGATAGGTGAAAGTCCGAATTGTTCAACCATCAAAACAGAGTTCATCGTGGTGGACTGCGTCTCGTCCTATAATGCTATCCTGGGCCGTCCGGCACTTTAGCGTCTGAAAACCTTCATAGCAGGTCACATGTTGATGATGAAGGTGCCGACCCCGGCCGGCACAGCTACGATCTGAGGTGACCAGGCCGCCGCAAGAAAATGCTATTCTCTAACTGTATCTCGCGGTAAGGGAAAGTGTGAAATGTTGCACGTAGCTACTAACCCTCTGATGGACAGGTAAGAGGATCCCAGGGCCGATACCGACTCTGACGAAGAACGGCCCGGTGCCGTAGAAGACATTGAAGAGGTGGCGCTATCAGAGCAGTTCCCGGACAGGACTGTTAGGATTGGTACAAGGCTGTCTCCGGTTATCAGGGAGGGATTGATCTCGTTTCTCCACTCTAACGCATCTGCATTCGCCTGGTCCTATGAAGACATGCCTGGTATACCGCCAGAGATAGCCACGCACAATCTTAGTATTGTTCCTTACTCAACACCGGTAAGACAAAAGCGAAGGGCCTTCACACACGATAAGTACCGAGCTATCCAAGTCGAGGTAAAGAAGTTGATCGCCATCAACTTTGTCAGGGAAGTAACATACCCCCGGTGGTTAGCCAACGTGGTAATGGTACCAAAGAAATCTCCGGGATCATGGCGCATGTGTGTGGACTACATAAACCTCAATCGGGCTTGCTCTAAGGATAGCTTCCCGCTCCCACGAATTGATCAATTGATCGACTCCACTGCTGGGTACCGGTTACTCAGTTTCATGGATGCGTTCAGAGGGTACAACCAGATTCGAATGAACCCGGCAGACGAGGAGCACACTGCCTTCACCACAGACAAAGGTCTCTATTGCTACCAGGTCATGCCTTTTGGGTTAAAGAATGCATGTGCCACTTATCAGCGACTTGTCAACTCCATGTTTGAGGAAGTTATCGGTACTATCATTGAGGTATACGTGGACGACATGTTGGTAAAAAGTTTATCACCGGAGGATCATGTAGCCAACTTGTCAATCGTCTTCACCATCATATTGCGCAATGGGATGCGGCTTAACCCACAGAAATGTATCTTCGGGGTCGAGGTAGGAAGGTTTCTTGGGTACATCATTAGCCACAGGGGAATTGAGGCCAATCCAGAGAAGGTGCAGGCTATATTAGACATGGTATCCCCAACCTACCGGAACGAGGTCCAATCTCTCATAGGCAAGGTGGCCGCCCTGTCAAGATTCATCTCCAGGCTAACGGACAAGTGTACTCCTTTCTTCAAATTGCTAAAAACCCAGCACATCGAGGTGATAGCTTGGACAGCAGAGCATGAGGCTGCTTTTCTTGGCTTGAAGTCGTATTTGTCAGAGGTACCTCTACTCTACAAACCTGTTCCCGGAGAAATGCTCTACGTATATCTGGCGGCATCATCAACTGCTGTGAGCTCAGTCCTGATTAGAAAGGACTCTGATTGCGAGTACCCAGTGTACTAAGCTGGCAAAGGTTACACTGGTGCAGAATCCAAGTACCCGGACATTGAAAAAGTAGCACTGGCTCTCCTGGTATCAGCCCGGAAGCTC
>BDJD01005498.1:146547-170216 GCA_002564525.1 Rosa multiflora
GGATTTCTGATAGGGTTTGGTATTTATACCAAGCACCCTAGAATCCTACAAAATCAAGCATCTAATAAAATCTTTCAAAATCGTTGGGCTTTTGAATACCATCAGATTTAAAAGGATTTTTTAAAATCTTGATTGAATACCACAGGATTTTAAAGGATTTTTTAAAATCTTGATTGAATACCACAAGATTTTAAAGGACTCTTAAAATTATACAAAACAATCCTATAAACTCCTAATTGAATACACCCCCCTAAATCTTTTGGAAAGGAGGTCAAATACTTTATTGCTAGATACCAAATTGCTAGCTATTATATGAGAATTTCTATTGGGACCTCCAAGTTTTCTCATTTGACCTTCCTTCAATTTTTTCTCCTCAAACTCTCAAAATTGCCCTTCAATTTTTCTTTTCTTAAGAATAATAAATTAAAAAAAGAACAAAGGTTAACTTAACCCTGCCACCATCGGTTGCATCCAACTTAAAACTTTTCCAATGCAATTGTATGCTCAACAAGTTGCTAATCAATGAACTGACTATAGTTAAGTTCTTCACAGATGGTATTTATCATCTTGGATTATTAAAACTTGCTACGTACTTATCATCAAAAGATAATTAATTGATTTTATTTTTGTGAAAGAAAAATCTACTCAGATGATTCTTGGTCCTTTTTAATTCTGGGAGCGAATTTGATAAACAGAATTTCTCCAGATACATCTGTTTTTCGTAGGAATGAAAACATAGTGTTATATATATATCTTCTTTTCACCATCATAGTTTATCCAAATTTATGGCAAAACAAAGTTTGCAATCGGATTATGCATTCTTAAGCCTAAGATGGAGGACATGAAAAAAGAAGAAGACATGGCGCTGCACTCAAGAACTCTGGGAAGATTGAATCAATTGGTTGAGATCATGTGAGCTGTTTTTTTTTTTTTTCACTTTGTTGAAGGGTAAAAATGGGTTTCAATTTTATCCAAAAAATAAGGAGGTCAAGTGAGAAAATTTGGAGGTCTCAATAGAACCACTCATATTATATTCTATTGAAAAAGGTCAAAGAACTATTGAAATTAGTCACAAAAGTGACATAGAATAAATGAGATATCTTGAATTTGAATAATGAAGGATATTAGTAATTTACTGTATACTAAACATAAGTTACACTGTAGGGCTGTTCACTAGGGAGTTGAAAAGACTCTTTTGCCCCTTTTGTTTCGTATTTTACTCAAATGCCACTGACACGTGTTCTGCTGAGCTACCGCCTAATTCTCGATAGTTTCTGTTCGCTCAGATAGAGAGACTGATGGTTTCATTTCCGTAGGGGTTATTATCATAAATGGTACATGAATTTATCATCTATCTTATCGATGGTACCTAAACTTCAAATTTGATCACAACCAGTACCTGATCTTTTCAATTTCATTTCAAATGGTACCTATCACTAACTTCCGTTAATGTTCAATTAAAAACTTACATGTGCCAAACATGTGGCTTATTTTTCAAGAATAAATTTGAAAAATTAACTTTTTTGTTTTGTTTTGTTATTATTATTTTTGTTTGTAATATCACTTAGTTTCACTTATACTATGGCTATAAAAAACGAGACTATCAAAAATAAAAACTTTCAACTTGTTTTAGAGAGACGGGAATTGAGAGAGAAATGTTGTGTGTTCTCATTGATAATAATAGGGGCCTCTTTATATAGAGGATTATAATGCATAGAATCTAAATTGTACAAGAAAATGTAATCATACATTGAATGGATATCTCTAAGATTCTTTGAGATTATCTAATTAAACCCTATTACCACTAGGTCAAGTAACCTAGAGTTTGGGCCAGACACAAAATAGAGATTTACTTTAACACTCCCCCTTGTGTCGCACAAACGTGGTGCTCCTCTCGTTGCCTCGTCAAAAACCATGTGGGACAAAAATAACCTCGGTCGAAGGAGAAAAATAGTACAACACACCCTTCACGTTTCGAGATGAACATGTAGACATCTCCCCCTGATGTATGTGTCTCCCCCTGATAACAATGATCATGGGAGTTCAGATAACTTCCGCAAGCCAATGCTTGCCACATGTTTCTCGAACGTGGATTTGGGTAATGACTTAGTGAATAAGTCTGCCGCATTGTCCTCAGATCGAACCTGGTTCACTTTGATCTTGAGGAGCTTCTGTTGTTGCTGATTGTAGAAGAATTTGGCCGATATGTGCTTGGTGTTGTCGTCTTTGATGTAGTCTTGCTTCATTTGTTCAATGCAAGCAGCATTATCCTCATAAATGCTCGTTGGCTAATCTACGGTAGACTTCATACCACAATTACTTCGAACATGCGAAACTATGGATTGAAGCCATATACATTCACGAACCGCTTCGTGAAGAGCAATAATCTCTGCATGGTTCGAAGAAGTAGCGACTAAGGTTTATTTTGTAGACCTCCAAAATATCGCAGTCTTTCCCATCGTGAATACATAACCAGTTTGGGAACGACCTTTGTGCGGGATCTGAGAGATATCAGCAAAACCTTCCAAAACACTTATATCCTTTTGGGCTGGGGAGAGGGAACGCAGACTACTATGTGTGGTGTCCCTGGCATATGATAGGTCTGAATCCATCATCTATCTGTAGGGATATAACAAGCCCATATCAATCATACGACTTAGGTATCGAAAGATATCTTTAACACCAGTCCAATGACATCGTGTTGGCACAGAGCTATATCTAGCTAACAAGTTCACGGCAAATGAGATGTCTGGTCTTGTGCATTGCGCTAAGTACAATAATGCGCCTATTGCACTTAGGTAGGGCACTTCTGCCTCTAGCACTTCTTCGTCGTCTTCTTTTGGATTGAATGGATCCTTCTTTGGATCAAGACTACGGACGACCATTGGGGTGTTTGAAGGCTTAATTTTGTCAGTATTGAAACGCCTAAGCATCTTTTGGGTATAAGCTGATTGATGAATCAGGATACCATCTTCACAATGCTCAAGTTCCAAACCGAGGCAAAACCGTGTTTTCCCAAGATCTTTCATCTCAAACTGGGATTTCAAGTGTTCAGCGGTTTCCCTAAACTCTTTAAGGGTGCTAATTATGTTCATGTCGTCAACATAAACCCCTACTATTGCAAATCTGGAACTTGTAATTTTTATGAACACACATGAGCATAATTCATTGTTAACATATCCCTGACCAATCAAGTAGTCACTTAGACGGTTATACCACATCCGTCCAGATTGTTTTAATCCATATAGTGAGCGTTTCAACTTTATGGAAAACGCGCTCCGTGGTTTAGAGCCACTTGATTTGGGTAACTGAAGTCCATCTGGAACCTTCATGTATATCTCTGTATCTAGATCCCCATATAGATACGCAGTAACCACATCCATAAGCTGCATGTTCAGTTTTTCAGAAACTACCAAATTGACAAGGTAGCAGAATGTAATGATGTTTATTATGGGAGAATAGGTCTCCTCGTAGTCGATTCCAGGGGGTTGTGAGAAACCTTGCGCCACAAGGCGAGTTTTGTACCTTACAATCTCGTTTTTCTCATTACGCTTTCTAACGAATACCTATTTATGACCAACCACTTTGGTGTTGGGCGGTATTGGCACAACTTTTCCAAATACCTTTCTTTTTACTAGAGAATCAAATTCTGCCTGGATCGCATCTTTCCATTTTGGCCAAACAGCACGTTGGCATTCATCAACGGAGCGTGGTTCGATGTCATCGGTCTCAATAATCTTACGCGCTACTAAATGCGCGAATACATCATCAATGATGATGGAGCTTCTTTCCCACGTCTCATGTACACTAGTGTAATTTACAGAGATCTCTAAGTTCTCAGGGATAGGTTCTGACATTGAGGAGTCCCCCAATGATGTCTCTTAGACATAACCACAATTCGGAACATTCTTATGGGACGGATTTTGAGTATCGATGATCAAATGATTTGTTTGTGCCTCATTCACTCTCTTTCTAGGGATAGAATCTTTCGAACCAATCGGTCTACCACTCTTCCTCGCGGGACTTACGGTCATAGACGGCACATCACTGCCAATATTGACAGTGGCGCCATCTCCTGGTACCTTAGGAGCGGCGTTACGTCCAATATTTGGGACGTCAATCCTTGCAGGTATGTTTGCAGCAAGTAGGTGTGATCTCGTCACTTTGGCAACATCAGAAAACGCATCAGGCAGAGTGTCTGCTACGTTTTGGAGCTCGATTATTCTTCGTACTTCAAGTTCAGACTGTGTTGTACGGGGATCGAGATGAGACATAGTGGGGACATACCACGACAATTCCTGTCGTTCCTATTGAACATCTGTGTTCTTATCTCCTCCTAACGACGGGAATACTGTCTCATCAAAGTGACAATCCCCAAATCTAGCAATAAAGATATCGCCTGTCAAGGGTTCAAGATAGCGGACAATAGTTGGAGATTCATAGCCAACATAGATGCTCATTCGTCATTGTGGACCCATCTTAGTACGTTATGGCGGCGTAATAGACATACAAATAGCACACCCAAAAATGCGCAAGTGTGAGATATCAAGCTCGTACCCAGTCACTAGCTGTAACGCAGAATAAGGTTGGGTGGCAGTGGGTCGTAGACGAATTAGTTTTTCTGCGTGCAGTATCGCATATCCCCAAGCGGAAACAATGAGGATTTTGGTTTGGCCTGAGCATCTATAGCATTATTAGAAGCAAAATGTGTGACTACATCACCCATCATGGCGTTGGAACCATGAAAAGTGGCATCCATGGCGTCTTGGCCATGGGGATGAACATTCTTGGCGTCATGGTCATGGTTGGTGCCATCTGCGGCTTTGTCACAAGGGACATTTGCGGCCCTACGGCGATAGCGCCAGATGTGGCTTCGGCGGAGGTCACACTAAGTCCGGGAATCAATTTTTGATTCTTGCTTCGTCTCACTCTAAAGAATGGATTTCCATGTGAAGTGTTTAGTATACGGATCATCATATCACGACCAGGATGTCCTAGTCGGTCATGCCAAAGTCAATATGTGTCAGAATCCAAAAGATCTTCTCTTATCACATTATTGTATTCAATTGGTTGAATTGTAATGACGTAAAGTCCATTAGATTGATACATAAGCTTCTCTAAGATGCGCTTCCATCCGCAATCATTAGAAGTAATGCAAAGGAACTCTTTTCCGTTCTCAGTATGCGTTTCCGCATGGAATTCGTTGGCTCTTATATCTTTAAAGCTCAATTGGGTCTGATTTGCCTTAGGAGCGTAGAGAGCTTTTGCGACTTTATTAAAGTGCCATTTGGCAATAGGAATTGGGTCATTCCATGTCCTTGAACTAAACCTGATGGCCCAGCCATCATAGTCACAGAGGAATATGTAGGCAACATCTCTAAGAATAATTGTCTCTGGCGTAGAATGGTGTGCGAAGTAGCACTATCCGCAAGACATTGTAGTTCTTCAGAATCCATTCCTAAAAGAAAAGCTCGTAATTAAAAAGGAGTCATAAAGAAAAGAATTCAACTTTTATTAATAAGCCAAACAGAATTACATCATTGTTTCTTTAGACAAAGAAAATCTAATTCAATCAACTAGCTAATGCAAAACAATGGTGGTTGTCTAACTTCTTTCGGTAATTCTAACGCAAATGTGACCCGGTGAGTAGAGAGATATCGGTGGAGCGAGGCTCGCTTAAGTACTACTAATCTCAAAACTTTCCTAGACATCACATTTACATTGAGTAAGCCTACTTTGAAGAAAGACTAGACCATTGACATCTACTACAAAAATAATATGGCAATTGCCTACATTTCTTGGAAAATAAAAAGGACTTAATCAAAATCGCAAGTTTCTTGGCCCTTGAAGTCGTCCATCCGAAGAGCGAGATCGTCATCTTGATCATCTTGCTCCATGTAATGTGCTTCCCTTGCTTCACGATAAGCCTTGTATGTGTCTGCAACATTTTGGGATACTCTACATGTTTTGGCCCAATGTCCGAATGATCCATACTGAAGGCAAACATCATTATGGTCAGGCTCCCTTGATCGAGGCGCCTTTGGGGCACGATTAGGAAGGCCGTTGTCCTTGGTGGTGTCACCACCATGGTCGGAGGCTTTATCTCTCTCTCTCTCTCTTCACACGTTGACCTCCACAATTCCATGCACGCCTTTCTTGGCGGTTTCCTTCCTCTTTAGGGAGATTATATGAACCAGAACGTCCAGAATTATCCCTATTCTTAGGGTTTCTCTCCTTGCATCCTCCCTTAGGGGCGCGACTATAGTTAGACTCTGAAATAGACTTGGTACCCACGGATCTAGAGTTATAGTTCTTCACAAGGATATTGTCGTGCTTCTCAGCTACGTTCATGCCACCAATAAACTCATGAAACGTTGTGATACGTCCTGCATTCACATCAATCTGATAATTCTTAGAAATCATCAGTGTAGAGACTGGGAAGGTAGAGAGAGTCTTCTCAATCAACATCGTATCAGTGATGTTCTTTCCACAGAACTCCATCAAAGATTTGATACGAAGGGCTTCCGAGTTATAGTCAAGTACATACTTGAAATCACAGAAGCGGAGGCTATGTCATCTCACTTCTAAATCAGGAAGCAGGGAATCACGAACGTTGCCAAATCGCTGCTCAAGTTCCACCCATAGTTTTCTGGGGTCCTCTTCATTGAGGTATTCAATTTAGAGCACATCATTCATGTACCTTGTCATGAGAATTATGGCTTTAGCTTGGTTCGCTTCAAAAGCGGTAGCTTGCTCAACAGTGAGCACGTTCTGACTTGGCTCTTGGATGGTTTCTAGAAGTCCATCAGCCTTAAGATGTTGACACACATCGCGGACCCACCTGTGGTATCCTGCGCCTGTTGTCTCTAATTGAACAAAGTTAAACTTGTTCAGGTTACTCATCTTGAAAAAAAAAACAAAAAAATCAAAAAAAAAAACAAAAAACAAACAAACAAAATATTAGGGTTAGTTTCGGAGCAAAAAAGGCTACTACAAAACCTATATAATTTTTTAGCGTAGTCACTTCCAATAAATTAGGGATTTTTTAGCTTAGTTGCTTCCAAGAAATCTGATTCCAAGAGGGATTTGGATTAGATCGAAACAACGATGTATGTGGTCGATCGTTTCTTCTCAACAAACTCTAAGTTTGGAGGACTCTAGAAGCTCCAAGCTTGGAGTGAGCACGAACCCCCACAGTTAGGCTTTTGGTATCCCCTATGAAGAAGAAAGGGGGGTAGAAGAAGGGAGGTTGCAAGTCTCCGAGAAAAAGAAGAGAAAAGAATAAAAAACTTCAAAAATGGGAACTTTTAGAAAAGTTTACCTTGAAAAGTTGCAGGAAATTTTGACCAGAAAAAGTTGCTAAAGATGGCCGGAAAAAGGTCGTTAGAGGTCGCCGGAAAAGTGGCCGGAAACTGGTGGTCTGCGGTGGCCGGAGCTAGGCTGGGCTGCTGTAGGGGCTTGTGCAGGGCTGGCAAGCAATCTGTCGGCAGGTGCTGCGCAAGGGTCGGCAGATGCTGGGCAGGGGCTAGGCAGGTGTTGACAGGTCTCAGCAGGTAGGGCTGCACGCGGATTGGATTGGATCGGTTTTGACTCCAAACCGTCTCTATGCCAAAGTAAGTGGTTTAGACATTTTAGACAACCGGTCAACAAAGAAAATAAACTTAATCCGATTCAATCCAATCCATTTAAAGATGGTTTGGTTCGGTCAGTAAGGCGGTTTTAACCTATATAACATTGACGTTTTGTTTACGAAAAATTCATAGTAAAAATACTAAAACTCAATCTCAATAATAAAAATTTAATAATCAAAATCCAAAACTAACATTCAATGAACAAAATCCAAAATAGTTTCAAAATGATTCACTTATTTGGGTTTTAAGCCTTTTGGGTCTAGGATTCAATATGGTAGTATATCATTTTGAGAATCAAAATATAATTGGAGATTTATAACTTACTTATAAAAGACTACCCACAAATATATATATATATATATATATATATTATGTATATAAATATAAATTTTTTTCCTATTATATTTTATACATACCGGTCGGTTCGGGTTTCGTGGTTTAAGTAAAAGAAAAACCAAACCAAGCCAATTCATAAATGGTTTGGTTCGGTATTGAACCAGCTTTCATATTTTACGCTAAAAACCTTAACCAAACCATATTTACCGGTCGGTTTCGACCAGTTTGTACCATATTTTGCACACCCCTATCGGCATGGTTGCGCAGGGGTCTTGGCAGGGGTTGCGCAGGGCTCTCGGTAGATGTCGACAGAGGCAGGCACAAGGGTGTGCAGGTCTCGGCAGGTGCTTGCAGGGCTCTCGACAGATATGCGCAGGCGTTGCGGGGCTGTCAGCATGTGCTTGCAGGGCTCTCGGTAGCTTCTCGGCGGTGCAGGAAGATCTGGCGGTAAATGTGTAGGAGGCAGGCACAGGGCAGGGGCCGGTCAAGATTTTCCGATGGCCGGTTCAGGCAGATTCCAGCCGGTTCTGGGCTCCTGGATACAGGCTTCAATATGTGAGGCGGTGGATGCTGGGATTTGAGGGCTATGAAATTAGGGTTTAAGGGTTAAGGCTTCGTGCTGATAACGTGTTTTAGAGAAACGGGAATTTAGAGAGAATTGTTGTGTGTTCTCATTAATAATAGATGTCTCTTTATATAGAGAATTACAATGCATAAAATCTGAATTGTACAAGGAAATGTAATCATACATTGAATGGATATCTCTAAGATTCTCCGAGATTATCTAATTAAACCCTATTACCACTAGGTCAAGTAACCTAGAGTTTGGGCCAGACACAAAATAGAGATTTACTTTAACACAACTTCAATTAAAAATATGAACGACTGAAGAAAAAAAAAGGAATTACGAACCTTTTGATAAGCTTTTGGTTTTAAATGTTTTATAGTTTGTCCAAAAAAAAAAAAGTTTTATAGTTTTATTTGAAATGTTTTGTCTGTATGTATAAAAAAAAATATTTTTGTTGAGATCTTGTTTTTAAATTTTTATTTTCATAAAAGGATAGAGATACATTTTAATTTCTATTTTTAATTGAACTTCTATTTTTATTAACATATTAATTGATCAAATATCTAGTAAACAAAATTATTTAAATGAGTATTTTCGTGAAACTATTCTTGAATATAGGTCATGTGTTTTGCACATGTCAGTTTTTAACGGAACATTAATGGAAGTTAATGTTAGGTACCATTTGAAATAAAATCGAAAAGTTCAGGTACCATCGATAAGATAGATGATAAGTTCAGGTACCATTTGTGATGAGAGAGAGAGAGAGATTTCCTCAGCCACTGCACCACTCTCACTTCAACGCATAAACCTTCTTTGGGTTCTCATTAAGGGCTCATGTTTGTTTTTTTATTATTTTTTTTGTCTAATTGGGTGTAGGTTTGGGTCATTCTCAATTTTTTAGATGCATATTTTTCTGGGTTTTCTCATGTGTGGTAAGTGATGCTGGAGATGTTCTTGAACTTTCTGTCATCAACTTCTATCAAGCCATCACCGGAACAAATGACTGATTTTTTTTTTTTTTTACTTTTATTATAGTCAGGCAAGAGATATGATGTTCTTGAAATTCTATCATCAACCTCTGATTTGCGTGCACAATGTTACACTAAGAAATCTCATTGATATTGATCATATATCCACAAGTAGAGAAGCACCAGGTTAAGGACACTCAACAGTTATTAGTTTTTTATTATCTCATATGATCCCATAAAATTTCCTATTTTGTGCCCATATACGTATATTCTTGAAACGTGGCTGATTCTTATGAGATTTTGTGCTATAGGGACATGATCTAAATGACTTGCGTTTTTAGCATCATCTCTGGCTGCAGTAAATTGTATGCCACCTTACTATTTCATATTTTTGTTTTGGGTGGCTTTCGTGTGCATAACATATTGAAACATAACAAATTAACTATCTAACTTTGTTTACATCCCAAATATGTAACACATAACAGCAAGTGCGTAACACATAACAGTTGGTGGTACCAAGCACGTCCACACTGTTTTCAACAACTTAAACAAAAGGAGAACAACGATATGCTATTATGTATGGAACACACAGGGGCGGAACCATGATTTATAACTTGGAGCGGTCGGGACATAGTTAAACATATAACTAAAAATGAAATTAAAAAACTTCACAACATTTTCCTTTAGACTTCAACTACAGCAAGCAATCTCTTTACAAATGTTATTGTTCAATCCTTACTATGATCTGATAAAACTTCAAATCTAAAAAATTAACCGTAAACCGCAATAAGTTTTTTTTTTGAAAGGGGTTTGGAAATTTTTAAGTGTTGAGTGATGGAAATTTTTTTTTTTTTTTTTAAATTCCTTATATTTGATTGAATCCTAATAAATGAATTCTTATGAATTTTAGTAAATAATAAATAAAAGGTAAATGCTCTCATCTGTCTTTTTGACCAAAATAATAATTGAAATTATTCTATGCACCGACGTCCGACGGTGCAAGTGACCCAATCCTTATAAAATAATCTCAACCCTTGATATTTATTATCAATTTTATTTTTAATAAACAAAAAGTGTATTTAATGCAATCTAACCATTTATTTGTGTTGGTGCATGTGCACGGCGGTGCTCTGAATACTCCCTCAAATAATAATAATGAGAGGTAAATAGTATCACTACATTAAATACTGTGCAAACAGGGGGCGGGTTTGGTTTGCTAAAACATATAAACTTATATATAATTATACATAATTAATGTATTAATTAGTTGTTATGTTCAATTGATTGGGGGGTCTGAACCCCTGCAGACCCTTTATTAGTTCCGCCTCTGGGAACACATGCAGTATGCAAGTGCCTCTTCCATGGTAACAACATCACCTTAATTTCATCTTTTTCATTCATAATGTGGGGGCTTTTGACCATTGGAGCAGTGCTCAATATTCTTGGATGTGGATTGCTTTGGCTTATAGTCTCACAAAAGATTGCTATTTTGCCTCTGTGGGTTGTGAGTAGCTCAATCAAGTTTGAATCTTGATCATCAAGTCTGATTTTAAGTTGTTTCTGTGTATGGCTTCCCTTTTTTGTGGGTACCAATAGTTAGCCTTTTCTGTTTCATTCTGATATGTTTTGTCTGATAACCTTGATCACTGAGTTTAATTATGTTTTGTCAGCTATCACTATTCTATTTGTCGAACCTATAAAGTTGTTAGGATTCATATATTCGTGATCCATGTTCTAGCTATGTCATTGAAAAAGATAAGTGGTTTACTTGAGTTGTGCTGTTCATGAAGTATAGTAAATTAATACATGTTTTTGTATTTGTTGGGACTGACATTGACAAACTTCTTTTGCACATGCAAAAACATACCACCCTCACAAACCATAATCTCCAGCAAGAGATCGTTATCATTTGTAGAGGTATATGTTATTTATTTAATTAATTACAATTACTGATCACTACACAAACATTTTGGGAACAAATGTTATTTACAACCATTATCTCAAGACTACTACAATTTCCAAGCTCCTTAGGAATAAACCCCAACGCCTGATTATCCCAAAAAATCAGAAATGCTCCAATTAAGCATCTCAAGCTTCTTAGGTAGCTCCAATAACATTTTGAGAAAGACCAAGCAGTTTCAAATTCTGACATCCACCTATTTTAGCCAATATGCTACCAGCAATAGTATTCTGCCCAACTCGAAAAGTTACCTCTTTAGCATAAATGCATTATGCTTTTTCACAGGTCTACTGGCTTTAAGTTTTTTGGTTGTGTTCTAATCTGCTCCCAATAATGTCTTATGTTTTTCCAGGTAAGTTTTGTATTGATGACCATGTAAGACAAAGAAAGCCTGAATTTGTAGCAGAGAGGCTAGTGCATCATGAGACCAAATCTTTTAGTAGCTAGGCTATAGAGTGCAAAAACAAATTCATATGTGTTGTGCTTTCCTTTGTATATAAGGTATGCACAAAAATTAGTTCTCCACATTGTACCTTTTGTTAAATTGTACGTTGATTATCAATGAGTTTCAAATAGCAGTCATAAGTTATTTTGGTTTTCTATAGTAAGTTTTTCTATGTTTTCTATAGTAAAATGTTAGTTTCAAGTATATGATTTCTGAAATATGTTGATTTTTGATATATGATTGAATATCTCTAAATTTACTTTAGCAGTAATGGCATGGCTAAAGACCTAATATCTCTGTATTTACTGATAAAATGCAAGCAGATAATAAACCCACAGCAACGCATGGGTGTACTAACTAGTCTTTACTATTATTAATAGAAGATGTGTTGCTAGCCAAAAATAAAAAAATTGACAGAAATGACTCTAAAAGATTAAAAAAATTTGAGAATTAATTAAATTATAAGGACAATTATGACAATTATAAATCTATACTATTATTAAGAGAAGATGGTTTGTGAGCCGAAATCCAGAATTTTGACATAAATGACTATGGAAGATTAAAAAACTTTGAGAACTAATTAAACCACAAGGACAATTATGACATTAACAATATATACTTATATTAAAAAGAAAAAAAAAAAAAAAAACCCACAATATGTTAAAGGAAAAGCACATTATGTGCCTTCGTCAAAGCGACTGACAGAGATGGAATCAAGGAATCAGTGATTACCAACAATAAGCACAATTACGGATCAATTAGCGTTTAATGTCATCATTGTAATTGTTCTTTCCATTGTAATTCTCTCCCTATATAAAGGGCTATGAAATGAAATGAGTAGACCAATTCCAATTGTCATTTTACTTTAACACGTTATCAGCACGCTCAGAGCCAATAGCCAAGAAAAAAAAAACATTTTTTTTTATTCTCTTTCTTCTTCGCATCGAAACTAGAAAAAAAAAACCCCCCCCAAAGTCTGAATTTTTCTTTGGCCACCCACTCTCCTACAGCCCGATTTCGACCGGACCGCCTTAGTCTTCATCCAGCACCAAAGCGGTGCTGTCTCCTCCAGGCCCTCTTCTCCAGTCGCTCACCTGCAGCCCATCTCCGATGCAGCACCGGTCCCAGCCCCGACACAACACCGGCCTCCAGCCTAGCCCAGGTCACTCCCCGGCCTGCGCAGCCTCAGCACCCTCACAAAAAAAATAATCTGCGCAGCCTCCAGATCGGCCTTCCCCCCTGCACGCCTACCATATGCACACACTGCTGCCCAACCCGCAGCCCAGTCGCTGCCCAGCCCCGCAGCCCGGCGTACCCCATGCCATGTAGCCGCCCTGCATCATTGCATATCCCAGCAGCCTAGCTCCTCCAGATTGGCCTTCCCCCCTCCTTCCCACCTCGCCTAGCCTCGCACGGGTCGCAGGATCAGCCACTCATTAGAGAACCAGAAGGAAGAAGACGCAGAGAAGAGAAAAGAGAGCGAGAGAGAGAAAAAAGAGACAAAAGAAAAAGAAAAAGAGAGAGAAAAAAAAAACTGACCCTGCCCAAAGAAAAGAACCAGCCCAATCCAAAAAAAAAAAAAACAGAAACAGGCCTTGCGGCCCAGACAAGGAAAAAAAAGCAGGCCTGTAGCCCAGAGAAAAAAGGGAAAATCAAAGAAAAAAAACAAGGCCTCCAGGCCCACTGCTGAAAAGAGAAAGGGAGAAGTCTCAAGCACAAAAACATCGCTACGCACGCCTGCATCAACACGCGCGTGCTCTAAGATAGTTTTGTTTTCTCGAAATCAAGTATGTTTTCTTTATTTTATGATTTTAACCAAGCATGTGAATTTTATTTTTTGTTTTCTATTTTTCAGCATGCTTTATACTTTATTGTTTATGCTTTTATTTTGTTATTAAGCATGTTTAGTTAGATAATTTTGATCATTTTAAGCATGCCTTTTATTTATGTTTTATATGATTATATTTAAGCATGATTTATAATTATGTTTAAGCATGCTCTATATTTTATTGCTTATGTTTTTATTATGAAATTTTGAGCATGTTTTTATTTTATTTACGCTTATATAAATTATGTCTACGCATGTTTTGTATTATGCTATTGTTTACATTTTATTTTATGCATGATCTATTCTTGCTATTATTATGTCTAGTATATAATTTGCTGTATATTTATGAAATTTGAGCATGCCATGTAGTTTATTTCTTATATATGATATATTTAAATGTGTTATGCTTATTTTTAGAATGCAACATATATAATCCGCTTTGCCATGATAACATGATAACGAAAATTCATGAGCATTATACATACATACTTACCGTAATAATGCATTTTCACGTAGCATCAAAAAAAAATGTGACCATTACGAATCTTGGTCTTGAAATCTAATTCATATTTTTGGAAAATAATTAATGTGGATGTCTTTATGACTGCGTAATTTATTTCTTCTCTCTTGTTTATGTAGATGGCTGATCCAACTCGACCTGAATTTGACATTTTGGACTCAAAAGGACTTGAGTACCACCATCATTGGATTTCCGATGTAGAAACTGCCATTGTGGCAAAAGACTACACTGCCACCATTACCGACCCCAAAGATGATGAACTATCTAATAAGGTGAAAGCAAATGCCTTAATGTTTCTGAGGCAACATATTGATCCCAGCCTACGCTGGGAGTACCTTCAGTTGAAGACACCCAAAGAACTGTGGGATGCCCTTAAGGGACGTTTTGGGAACATTCATGACACCTTGCTCCCAGAATTGACCGTTCAGTGGAATGAAATCCTCTTGCTTGACTACAAAAAGGTCAATGACTTCAACAATGACATGTTGCGCCTAAAGGCACGTCTAAATTTCTGTGGAAAGGAACTCACAGAAGATGATATGATCCAGAAGACTCTTTCCACTTTTCCTACTTCAGCAAATGCCTTAATGTTTCTTAGGCGACATATTGATCCCAGCCTACGCTAGGAGTACCTTCAGTTGAAGACACCCAAAGAACTGTGGGATGCCCTTAAGGGACGTTTTGGGAACATTCATGACATTTTGCTCCCAGAACTGGCCATTCAGTGGAATCGAATCTGCTTGCTTGACTACAAAAGGGTCAATGACTTCAACAAGGACATGTTGCGCCTTAAGGCACGTCTCAATTTCTGTGGAAGGGAAATCATAGAAGATGATATGATCTACAAGACTCTTACCACCTTTCCTACTTTAGCATTTATACTAGCGAATCAGTATAAGTTGGAGTATGACAACAAAAGAATCACAACCTTCAATAAGTTAATAAGCTTACTGCAAGTGGCTGAGAGACATAATGAGGTTCTCTTGAACAACAATGTTATGCCCACTGGGACAAAGAAAATTTCTGAGGCTAATTATGGAAAAATGAAAGGTGGAAAGCACTTCAATACAAGGGGGTTTAGACGTGCTGATCCCTACCCACGTGGCAACAATGCACCAAGTGGAAAGGGACATGGGGATCGTGGAAACAAGATGCAAAAGGAAAGAGTTGACAATAAACCATGCTATAGGTATGGATTCTTTGGGCATTGGTACAAGAAATACCAAGCAAACAACAGAGTAGCAGCCAATTACAAGAGGTATAGAGAGTCTAAAGAACAAGAGGCTCACTATATGGAAGAAAGAGGTCATGACCTAGACGTCAAACTTACAATTGCAGACTGCAATGACAAAGAGGAACTTGCTAAGTCATTGGATGCTCTCAATCTTGACTGATTTGCTTTATTCATTTTATTTTCCACAGGCAGTTGTGAAGGCATAATGCCTCATTTTTAATTAGACTATTATTTGGTCTTAAAGAATGGTTTGAAAATTAGATTTCTGAACAAGACCTTGATTGGATTATCGTTGGCTTACTAATAAATTTCGGATTTTATTCTGAAGCATTGAATTTATCCGATTTTATTTACTACATGCATGGTTTGAAATAGCACTATTAAAGCAATACATCTAGAAAAAGGAAAAATTATTAGAATGAAAAGAATACCATTCTACGTAAATAGAAATACTCTAAAAAATATGAGTTATATTTTCTAAATACCTCCCATTTATTTGTAGGAATGAATGGAGGAGAACTTGAGTGCTTAGTTGATAGTGGGACTACCCACACAATATTAAGAAATAGGAAATTATTCATTGAATTAATAGCCTATAATTCCTCTGTGACTATGATGATTGGATCATCACAAGTAATAAAAGGGCGAGGAACTGCCAAATTTTTACTGCCTAATGGCACAACATTTCAAGTCACAGACGCTCTATATGCACAAAGAGCTAATCAAACCTTGTTAAAGTTTTCAAAGATATTTGTGCCAACGGTTATCCAGTAGAAACACACTGTGAGGATGGAACTGAATATCTTGATATTAACTGTAATGAATGTGGAAGGAAACGCTTTTTAGAGAAACTTATGAGTCAATCTAGTGGATTGTACCTCATTACGATTCGGATAATTGAATCATATGCTGTCACCAACAATGAAATGTAGGACACTGACTCATACAGGCTTTGGCATGACCGCCTAGGGCACCCCGGTCGTGACAAGATGATCCGTATTTTAAAGAACTCATATGGACATCCCTTATTTCGAGTGAAAAATAAAGTGGGATAAAAATCGGTCACACTGCAAGGTGTCGATCTTAGTACTGCTCAAATGCAGTCATTGCTTTCTGAAGTACCAGAAGCACTACCTCCCATTATGCCTTATTGACTATTTCAAAGGCACATCACTAGTTACGCAAAGCCTGCTCTTTAGCAAAAATAGGATTGAGACCTTCCTATGCTAAAGATACAAAACAAAACATTCCATTCTTACAAAGGATACAAAAAGAAATTTGTGGACCTATCCATCCAGGATACGGACCATTCAAGTACTTTATGATTCTGGTGGATGCTTCGACAATCTGGTCACATGTCGCTTTATTATCCATAAGAATTGCTGCAAAACTCATAGCACAGATTATACGTTTAAGGACTCACCACCCTGATCACCTTATCAAGTCTATAAGACTTGATAACGCTGGAGAGTTTACATCAAAAGCATTTGATGATTATTGCATGTCTATTGGATAGATGTGGAGCATCCTGTACCCCATGTGCATACACAAAATGGTCTCACAGAAGCCACCATCAAAAGGCTACAGATGGTGGTTAGGGCATTGGTTATGCCCACCAACCTGCCTATATCTGCCTGGGGTTATGCAATATTGCACGCAGCTTTACTCATTCGTTT
The DNA here is from genome assembly GCA_002564525.1 of Rosa multiflora. Classification (NCBI taxonomy): domain Eukaryota; kingdom Viridiplantae; phylum Streptophyta; class Magnoliopsida; order Rosales; family Rosaceae; genus Rosa; species Rosa multiflora. Next base: position 163,714 of record BDJD01005498.1, read on the forward strand.
CAGACCCACTGCTAGCCAACCATTTTCTGCGTACCAGTTGGTAACTGGATATGAGCCTGACATTTCACACTTACGCATATTTGGTTGCGCAGTATATGTGCCTATTGCGCCCCCACATTGCACTAAAATGGGTCCTCAGAGACGATTAAGTATTTATGTTGGATATGAATCCCCAACAATTATCCGCTACTTGGAACCCTTGACAGGCGATCTCTTTACCGCTAGATTTGCGGATTGTCACTTTGATGAGACAGTCTTCCAATCGTTAGGGGGAGATAGGAAAAAGTATTTTTCAAGGGAACGACAGGAATTGTCGTGGTTTGTCCCCACTCTGTCTCATTTTGATCCCCGCAGTTCACAAAGTGAAAGTGAAGTGAAAAGAATAATCGATCTTCAGAACATAGCAGATTCGATGCCTGATATGTTTACTGATATCGCAAAAGTGATGAAATCACATATACCAGCTGCAAATGTGCCTGCAAGGTTATAAGTCCCCAACAAGGGGCATGGTGCCGCAGATAAAGGCACTGCAACCACACTTAGTGGAGGTGTGGTTGAGGCCGTGGCTCCCCAAAGGAAGATGGGGAGGCTATTTGGTTCGATTGACCCTCACCCAAGGAAGAAGAGGGCGAGTAAGGCATAAACCAATCATCAATGTATAGAATCTCTCTCATGAGATTGTCTCTGATTATAGTTATGTCCATGAATCAATACTGGAGGACGCTCCGATGTTTAAAATGATTTCAGAGAACAAAGAAATCTCAAAGGATTATGATAGTGCGTATTAGTTGATAGAAAGATCTTCCATACACATTGATGATATATACTGTTGCTCAAGGAATCATAGAGCACGATGATATCGAACCACGCTCTGTTGCAAAATGTCAACAAAAAGCTGATTGGCCTAAATGGAAAGAAACAATCCAGGCAGAATTAGATTCTCTGACAAAGAGACAGGTATTTGGTCCAGTAGTGCTAACCCCACCAAGTGTAAAGCCTGTAGGACATAAATGGGTCTTTGTCAGAAAGCGTAATGAGAATAATGAAGTCCTGAGGTACAATGCTCGCCTTGTGGAGCGAGGTTTCTCATAACGCCCTGGAATTGACTACGAGGAGACATACTCTCCCGTAATGGACGTTATAACGTTCCACTACTTAGTTAGCTTAGTAGTTTTTGAAGGACTGGAAATGTAGCTCATGGATGTGGTTACTACATATCTCTATGGGGATCTAGATTCAGAGATATATATATATATATATATATATATATATATTACCCAAGTCAAGTGACTCTAAACCACAGAGTGCGTTTGCAATTAAGTTGAAACGCTCACTTTACGGATTGAAACAATCCAGACGGATGTGGTATACCTGTCTAAGTGACTACTTGATTGGGAAGGGATATAAGAACGATGAANNGTCTGGGCGGATGTGGTATATCCGTCTAAGTGACTACTTGATTGGGAAGGGATATAAGAATGATGAATTATGCCCATGCGTATTCATAAAGAAAACAAGTTCCGGATTTGCAATTGTAGTAGTATATGTCGATGATATGAACATAATAGGTACTCTTGATGAAATAAGAGAAACAGTGAGCTATTTGAAATCCGAATTTGAGATGAAGGATCTTAGGAAAACTCGATTCTATCTAGGCATTGAACTAGAACACTGAGTTTGTGAAATACTAATTCACCAGTCTGCGTATGTCCAAAAGTCAGGCAATTTAACATGGACAAAGCGCATCCTGCTAGCACTCCCATGATCGGTCGAAGCTTGGATGCAAAGAAAGATCCATTTCGTCCAAAGGAAGATGACGAAGAGGTGTTGGGAGCTGAAATTCCTTATCTAAGTGCAATAGGCGAGTTATTGTACTTAGCCCAATGTACTCGACCAAATATTGCATTTTCAGTGAACTTGTTAGCTAGATTTAGCTCAGCGCCAACGCAGCGTCACTGGAATGGTATCAAGAACATTTTCGATACCTAAAATGAACCATTGACTTGGGACTGTTCTTTCCCTACAGAGAGACAAGAGGGACCGCATATGAAACTGCAATCCCTAAAGGAAATGTTGATGGTGAAAGCGCCACTCACTACACCGAAACGCCAAATGAAGTTTTGGTTGGTTTTGCTGATGCTGGGTACCTCTCTGACCCACATAAAGATCGTTCCCAAACTGGTTATGTATTTACCATTGGGAACAAGGCGATATCTTGGAGATCAACCAAGCAAACCCTTGTGGCTACCTCCTCGAACCACTCAGAAATCATTGTTCTACATGAGGCGGTTCGTGAGTGTGTATGGTTAAGAACTATTATTACACATATTCGAGGGACTAGTGGTTTGAGTTCTACCACTGAAGAGCCTACTTGCATTTAAGAAGACAATGCAGCTTGCATCGAACAGATGAAGCTAGGTTATGTTAAGGGTGATAACACAAAACACATATCGTCAAAGTTGTTCTACAATCAGCAACAACAGGCTCTCCTCAAGATTCAAGTGAATCAAGTAAGGTCTGAGGAGAATGTGGCAGATTTGTTCACCAAATTATTGCCCAAGGCCATATTTGGGAAACATGTGAAAAACATAGGAATGCAAAGACTTTCCAAGCTCCCCTGATTAATGTAAGTATCAGGGGGAGGTATAGACGTCAGGAGGAGTCTAACACACACATGTCATACTCAAATGTAAAAGGTGGGTTGTGCTCTTTTCCTTCGAGCAAGGAGTATTTTTTGTCCCACAGAGTTTTTATTGTTACTTGGCAAGGTTTTTAGTGAGGCAACAACTCATGCACCATTTAGTCTTTGACTTGGCACAAGGGGGAGTGTTAAAGGAAAAGCACATTATGTGCCTTCGTCAAAGCAACTGACGGAGAGGGAATCAATGAATCAGTGATTACCAACAATAAACACAATTACGGATCAATTAGCGTTTAATGTCATCATTGTAATTGTTCTTTCCATTATAATTCTCTCCCTATATAAAGGGGTTATGAAATGAAATGAGTAGACCAATTTCAATTGTCATTTGACTTTAACACAATCCAATTTCTCTCCCACCATCTTTTCCCTGCAATAGCAGTTCTCCTTTTTATTTTTTGAAAAAAAAAAAAAAAAAACTTGCACATGCAAAACATGTGTGGAGAAATGTCAGTGTAGTTTATTAAGATAGATACACAAAAAAAAACCTACAACCCATTTTTCTCTCACACTATATTTTTTCTGCAATAATTATTTTTTTCCATTATCTTTTATTTATTTTTTTTTCAGAAAGAAAAAAATTTAACACATGCAGAGTATATGTAGAAGAAGGCTAGTATATTATTATTGGAAGAAGGGTTCTTTCCCGTATACCCAAAAAGCTTCTGTATTGTGTCCAACTGCCTAACATTCTTGTATTACACTATTACTTTTAGGAAAAGACTAATAGGGATAGTTCATTTCAAGATAATGCCTTTTGCATCCTATGATGACCCGTAGTTTAAAAATATCATTCTACCAAAAAAAAAACTTTGCCTTAAACAAAAAAAACCAAAACAAGACTAGCCTTCAACATGCCTAAGTTTTTCACCTAACGGTTACTTTAACATGCGGAATCACTGCTGCTTGTCCCGATTTTTGGTTTAAAACTGATTCTTTCAGGTGAATAGTAAAATTAGAACCTTGGATTTCTATAGGATGCATGCATCTAGAAAACGAAAATATAATGACAAACATAAATCTTTGATGAAATGGGTGAGCAACCTGAATTTATTTATTCAAATATAAATATATTTTTAAACATTCAGAGCCTCATTCTCAGGTAAACAGCAAAAGGCTGTTTAGCTATCCATAAGAATGAGAACAAATAGTTACTTGAAATGAAAGCACACTACTTCACTAGACAGGAAGGGAAGCACACTGCTATTATGGCTTTCTTACTCTTTGAGAGAAGACTCTTTTGCTCAATTTTCTGATGCCTTACAACTGAACGTAAAGCTCTTTATATAGGGAGCAGAACTCAAATCAGAATTCAAAACATCAAAATGTACATAACAACTCTGTGACTTTTCTGCTTTCCTGAGTGCTCCTGATAATGGAGGTCGGGTAGGGAAAAACAGAAACTTTTTAGGTGCTCACCTAACTTTTGAAAAAGCAAAAGTAGCTTTTGAAAAAGTCAAAAGGTCTACAGTTGCAATTTTGGTGCTTTCTTTCACCTGTTGCTTCACATATTTTCGTCAGTTTCTGAGTTGTGGCCAAAGACAAAGGAGTTGTTGTCTACCTGGGCCATTCTAACAGTTGTTGCATTATCTTCGACATCTGTATCAACATACATCTTGTAGTGGTTGTCTATTTCAAGTCTTTCTACCCACTGTAAGCATGCCAGTGTCGAATCTATCTCCTTTCTGGTGAGAGATAGGAATAGGTCACTACTGACTACGTCAGGATGATCGTAAGCAGTGATAATAGTTTTTTCTCCTGCTGCCAGGAAGGTATTGTTGATATCTTCATAAATGATTTTTTTGATGTATTCTAGAGCCATGGCTTTCATCCATGGGATGCTTGAGTTTGGCTGGCCATTGTATCCAACACAGGCAGGCTGAAGATATTTCCTTTGAATAATTCTTACATAATGATATGGAGAAGTATACTCAACCTCACCGTTTGCCTTCTGGACCCATTCTGGAGGAGTGGATCTGAACTTCAGATGAAGCATGCAGTAATTTTTTCTAATATTTTTTACTGTGTTGACAATGATAGGGGGCAAGCCTTTGAGATCATCATTTGTTTTAGTCCACAGATTATGGACAAAACCATTTTCAACAAGCAAAAACTTGTGTTCTTGAGGATGTTCACTCTGAACATTGACTAAGTATCTTCCAACATATGGTCCTGCAATAATGAAGAGAGTTGGAGGAATACGGTTCTTAGAATTATGACTTCCTATCAGACTATGGAATTCATGCTAGTCTGATTCTTTGAGTGCTATGATAGGGACCCTAGCACTTTCTGGATCTTCTAGGAAGTGAATTTTTTCGTTTCGAACAGCACTCTGCAGTTCTTCAAACTGTGGTCTAGCATTTTCATAGAGTTCCTCAGCAAGTGCAAAAAGAGCTGGGAACATCAGACCACTGCTTCTTTCCTGAAAAGCAAATAGGAGATTATCCAGAATTTCTTTCTGGTGATAAGCTAGTCTCCTACCGGTTCTGAACACAGGAGCATCGAATGTTTGAAGTTCATAATTAAAAACATTTATTATTCCAGTTGGAGTAGGTTTGCTTTTTGGCAAAGCAACAGCCGTCAACGGTCTTGATGAGCCTTTACCGTCTGTCGTTTGAGATGGGCTAGCCAATCCTTTACCCTGGGATTGATCAGTTGTGGCTAGTCCTTTTGGACATAGCAGAAATCTTTTGAGGATTTTTTCTTTGGGATCCTCAGCAACTTCATGTTCTTTCCCAGTTCTTCTGCTTTTGGGATTGCGACCTTCGTCGTCATCTTTTCTGCTGAATATTGCCATTTCTCTGGTTAAGGCGTCTGGAAGATAATTCTTGTTTCCTGCAATTAATTTAACATTATAATCGTATTGGTTAAGAAATAATTGCCAATTTGCTAATCTTCCTCTATCAGCAGCTTTATCAAGTTTAAAATTTTTGAAATTCTTTACTCTAGCACAATCTGTGCAGACTATAAAGTGTTTTCCAAGAAAAGCTAGAGAATTTAAAATTGTTTTCTTGACAGCCAAAATTTGTTTTTCTCCTGTGGGATAATTTAGTTCTGCAGGGCTGAACTTGCCGCTACAAAATTTGCAGATCTTTTCAATGTTGGTTTCAGGCGTTTTTGCCAGTACAACACCGGACCAATAATTATCACTCGCATCTGTTTGGAGGATAATTTCATCATTTTCCTCTGGTTGCTGTAGAGGAGGGAGGATTTTGCAGAGATTTTTTATCTGCTTCACAATTTTCTCATCATCTTCTGTGAAGTTCCATTTTCTTTTGGAACTTGTTTTAGGAGATAACATTGTTGTTAGTCCTGAGATTTTGGGAATGAAATCTCTCCCATAATTAATGACTCCTAAGAATCTCTCTAGACTCTTAACATCAGGAATTCTATCTGGGAACTTCCAGATTTTCTCAAGGATATGAGGTTGGAGTTTTATTACTCCATTCTTGATGTTTATTCCTAGGAAATCAACTTCATCGAGGATAAAGAAGATTTTCTTCTCGCCTAGGATAATTCCATGCTGTACTATCAGCTTTACAACCTCGTGGAGGTGTTTCATGTGCTCTTCTCTGTTTTTGGAGAAGACAAGGATGTCATCAATGTAGACGACGCAGAACTCCGCAACATGTTTGAAGATGTTGTCCATCTTTCTTTGAAAGATTGAGGGAGCTTGTTTTAGACCAAAAGGCATTACTAACCATTCGTAATGGCCTTGTGGTGTTCCAAATGCAGTGAGAGGAATACTCTCAGGATGCATCTTGACTTGCCAAAAACCCGACTTTGCATCGAATTTTGAAAA
>BDJD01005498.1:204518-218834 GCA_002564525.1 Rosa multiflora
AAAATAAAAAGAATAGAAAAAACATGAATGTAAATAGTTTTTTACACGTGAATATATTAAGAGAAGATGTTATATTTCCCAAAATTTGACAACTTTTCCTATATTACCCCTTGACACGAGATAATAGTAGATCAAAAATTTTAATTATTGTTTTCCCTCATTTCCACTTTTTTCCCATGTCCTTGACTCATAAAAATCTTTTTGGAAACTTTCCCCAATTTTTTTTTTTTCAATTCCTCTTTCTCGTTTTTCTTTTTTTCATAAATTTATTAACCCACAATTAAACAATTCTTAATCAAAATAAAAATAATAATTCTCATTTCCCACACACATACTCTGCATGTGTACAGTAGTTTCCTTTATCTGCAGATAGTGGGTAGTTTCTCATGGAGTGAGTAGTTTTTCCCATATACTTATCTATTTCACCATTTTCTTTTCTTTTCTTATTTTTCTGTTTCTCTTGTCATTTGACTATATTATCCCTATATATTTTATAAGTACTAAAGTTTATTAATATTTCAAGGTTATATTGGTACATTTATTCAATTTTGGCTAATAAAGTCTCTTTTTTCAATAATAGTATGGATATTGGACGAATTTGTTATAAAGCTCAAACCTTTCCTAAATCACGTATAATAAACATTAGCGTCGTCTGACGGCGAGTACCCATTGACTGCAACATGACCTACATACGTACAATAATTAGAATACAAAGTGAATATAAATTAGACGGTAATAGAGATGTAAATATGGTTATAACGTTCGATAGAGAGCTGGTACCTCAAAAACCGTTCTCAGTAAAGGTTTGTTCGCAGCATTCTCTCGACCAATGTCATTTGCGTGCCTGTATATGTGTGATATATACATTATATACATATATATATATGTGTCACGCCCCTGATTTTATACACAATAAATCGATATATAACCCCATAATTATATATGCGTGAACGTCCAGTCATCAATACAAAGCACCTGAAATCTTTTTCCCTTAAACTTACACATATATTGATGCCTTGAACCCTCAAAGTTAATATACACTCGCTCCAAAGAGTTATATATTACACAAGCTTACGAATTAAATTGTCAACAACAAGATAAACGTAATGCTCCTCAGAGTTAACTATACAACGGAAGTCCTTATCAATAGTAAAGTCATAAAAGACATGGCTTCCTACCGTAAAGCTGCCAAAGGCGCTACCTCAGCTTCAGCACGATTATCCTAACCTGCAGGATTAACCCCTACACCGTTGGAATGGTGCACCGGGTTGCCACACAACAAACCCGGTAAGCTTTTGCAAGCCCGTATGAGTAACTCAAAACAACTCACACAATATCACGGGATAAAAGCCCGCACAACTCACGCCAAACACGAGGAAAACCTTTCGACTCGAGAGTAAGGAAAACATACCATGCTTCCCAAAAACAATACTCTTTTCCCAAAAGAAAACCACGAAAGTCACACCGTGACAAAATCATATAAATCGTTAACCTAACAATTCAAATATGATAAATCGATCCAACCTGGACAAAACAGCAAATAGGTCCAACCTGGACAAAACAACAATTAGGTCCAACCTGGACAAAACAGCAAATAGGTCCAACCTGGACAAAACAACAATTAGGTCCAACCTGGACAAAACAGCAAATAGGTCCAACCTGGACAAAACAACAATTAGGTCCAACCTGGACAAAACAGCAAATAGGTCCAACCTGGACAAAACAACAATTAGGTCCAACCTGGACAAAACAGCAAATAGGTCCAACCTGGACAAAACAACAATTAGGTCCAACCTGGACAAAACAGCAAATAGGTCCAACCTGGACAAAACAACAATTAGGTCCAACCTGGACAAAACAGCAAATAGGTCCAACCTGGACAAAACAACAATTAGGTCCAACCTGGACAAAACAGCAAATAGGTCCAACCTGGACAAAACAACAATTAGGTCCAACCTGGACAAAACAGCAAATAGGTCCAACCTGGACAAAACAACAATTAGGTCCAACCTGGACAAAACAGCAAATAGGTCCAACCTGGACAAAACAACAATTAGGTCCAACCTGGACAAAACAGCAAATAGGTCCAACCTGGACAAAACAGCAAATAGGTCCAACCTGGACAAAACAGCAAATAGGTCCAACCTGGACAAAACAGCAAATAGGTCCAACCTGGACAAAACAGCAAATAGGTCCAACCTGGACAAAGCATCAACACAAATAAATCATACCCATTGTTAACCTAACAAGTAGAATATGATAAATCGATCCAACCTGGATAAAACAACAAATCGGTCCAACCTGGACAAAACAACAAATCGGTCCAACCTGGACAAAACAACAAATCGGTCCAACCTGGACAAAACAACAAATCGGTCCAACCTGGACAAAACAACAAATCGGTCCAACCTGGACAAAACAACAAATCGGTCCAACCTGGACAAAACAACAAATCGGTCCAACCTGGACAAAACAACAAATCGGTCCAACCTGGACAAAACAACAAATCGGTCCAACCTGGACAAAACAACAAATCGGTCCAACCTGGACAAAACAACAAATCGGTCCAACCTGGACAAAACAACAAATCGGTCCAACCTGGACAAAACAACAAATCGGTCCAACCTGGACAAAACAACAAATCGGTCCAACCTGGACAAAACAACAAATCGGTCCAACCTGGACAAAACAACAAATCGGTCCAACCTGGACAAAACAACAAATCGGTCCAACCTGGACAAAACAACAAATCGGTCCAACCTGGACAAAACAACAAATCGGTCCAACCTGGACAAAACAACAAATCGGTCCAACCTGGACAAAACAACAAATCGGTCCAACCTGGACAAAACAACAAATCGGTCCAACCTGGACAAAACAACAAATCGGTCCAACCTGGACAAAACAACAAATCGGTCCAACCTGGACAAAACAACAAATCGGTCCAACCTGGACAAAACAACAAATCGGTCCAACCTGGACAAAACAACAAATCGGTCCAACCTGGACAAAACAACAAATCGGTCCAACCTGGACAAAACAACAAATCGGTCCAACCTGGACAAAACAACAAATCGGTCCAACCTGGACAAAACAACAAATCGGTCCAACCTGGACAAAACAACAAATCGGTCCAACCTGGACAAAACAACAAATCGGTCCAACCTGGACAAAACAACAAATCGGTCCAACCTGGACAAAACAACAAATCGGTCCAACCTGGACAAAACAACAAATCGGTCCAACCTGGACAAAACAACAAATCGGTCCAACCTGGACAAAACAACAAATCGGTCCAACCTGGACAAAACAACAAATCGGTCCAACCTGGACAAAACAACAAATCGGTCCAACCTGGACAAAACAACAAATCGGTCCAACCTGGACAAAACAACAAATCGGTCCAACCTGGACAAAACAACAAATCGGTCCAACCTGGACAAAACAACAAATCGGTCCAACCTGGACAAAACAACAAATCGGTCCAACCTGGACAAAACAACAAATCGGTCCAACCTGGACAAAACAACAAATCGGTCCAACCTGGACAAAACAACAAATCGGTCCAACCTGGACAAAACAACAAATCGGTCCAACCTGGACAAAACAACAAATCGGTCCAACCTGGACAAAACAACAAATCGGTCCAACCTGGACAAAACAACAAATCGGTCCAACCTGGACAAAACAACAAATCGGTCCAACCTGGACAAAACAACAAATCGGTCCAACCTGGACAAAACAACAAATCGGTCCAACCTGGACAAAACAACAAATCGGTCCAACCTGGACAAAACAACAAATCGGTCCAACCTGGACAAAACAACAAATCGGTCCAACCTGGACAAAACAACAAATCGGTCCAACCTGGACAAAACAACAAATCGGTCCAACCTGGACAAAACAACAAATCGGTCCAACCTGGACAAAACAACAAATCGGTCCAACCTGGACAAAACAACAAATCGGTCCAACCTGGACAAAACAACAAATCGGTCCAACCTGGATGTATACCCATCCAATCCATAAAATACGAGTATACATACTATTTACTACTAATTATATTACACTGTAATATTCGGTGGTTAGCATCATAGCATGGGAGTGAGTTTAAGTTTGAACCTAGTTTATAATTTTATAAAAATAATTTTTTTTATAGTTTTTGTCCATTTACCCTAATTTTAGAATCATTTATCCCATTAAGTTTTTTTAATTCCCCCTTACCCATAAAGACTCTAATAAGGTCTTGCCTAATACCCAATTAATTAAATTTTTTTTTTTTTTTTGAGATTATTTTACCCTTACCCCTTTGTTACATAGAGAGAGAGAGAGAATGGAATAGAGGGAATCCATAGGAGACTTTGCCAAAATTCTGTCACTGGCCGCTGGATTCTGGCCAATGATCGCAAGAATCCAGTCACCGATCGATGGTGGCCAGACTTCTCTGAAAACCTAGCCGGAGGTCATCGGAGAGGTTTATTGCCCCCTCTCCCAATAAACGTCTATTGGGGGGATAAAACCCTTATTGCGCCCCCCCCCCGTTTATTGTATAAATGGACCGGATTTGGAGCAGATCGACCTAAATCCGAATCTGTTTAGTAATAAAAAGCTTTAACCCGACCCGCTCCGTTAACCCGGAGGATCGTTGATAGCTCAATCTAAATCTGTATATGCTAGATTAACGGATACATGGTCCGCTAATCTGATCCGTTTATAATTATGAATAAGTATCTTCTAAATAAGTATCTTCTATGATTAGAAGAAAAAAATTACAAAATGAGAATTCTAATATCTAAATCCTATATACTAAAATAAAGGTGAAGAGTGTGCTCTTCCTCTGGGTGTATCAATGTCGCCCTGCATCCTCTGAAGTAGAGTAAGATCATCATCAATATCATGGCAAGACTCCTCATCAACATCAACATCAACATCATCCTCTAATGTGCTAGGAGCATCTCGTATCTCACTCCACATCCAATCACGAGCACACATTAAAGCCTCCACTGTGTTTGAGTGAAGTCGGTTCCTATGCGGGCTCACAATCCGTCCACCAGTACTAAATGCCGACTCTGAGGCAACAGTAGATACAGGAATAGCTAGAATGTCACGATTAAATGTAAAATAATAAAATTCGGATCGTAAATGATCCAACGGTCGGATTCTCACGGATCGCCTTTTGGAATCGTCTTTTCACAATTATACGATGATCCAACGGTCGGATTCTCACGGATCGCCTTTTGGAATCGTCTTTTCACAATTATACGATGATCCAACGGTCGGATTCTCACGGATCGCCTTTTGGAATCGTCTTTTCACAATTATACGTTGATCCAACGGTCGGATTCTCACTGATCGTCCTTAAGATCATCCTCACAAAATTATATGAAGATCCAACGGTCGGATCCTCACGAATCTCCTTTTGAATCATCTTTTCACAATTATACCATGATCCAACGGTAAGATCCTCACGGATCGCCCTTAAGATCATCCTCTCAAAATTATACGATGATCCAACGGTCGGATCCTGATAGATCGCCTTTTGAACCAACTTTTCACAATTATAAGATGATCCAACGGTCAGATCCTCATCCGAGACCACACAAAGTCATCGCAACACCCAGTATAGGTTTTCTGTTTTTTTTTTTTTAGAATAAGAAAATTATAAAAATGTCTCATACGTTGGTTGAAAAATAATAGTTCTCAATTAAAAAAAAAATTTGGGTGTGGTCTACAATTTTATATGGGTATTTGGGTAAAATTTGGGTACCCACGGGTATACCCATACCTCACCCATTTTTATACGGGTATTTTGTAATTACCCATACCCATAAACTATGGGTATTACCCATTAACAAATACCCAAAAGGAATAATTACCCGCGGGTACCCGTACCCGTGGGTTTTAATGCCATCCCTACTTAAAAGTGAAGTCCCTGCTCCGATGAGTCCGACTGCAGTTTTGTCAGTATTTAGTATGTATATTTACAATCCAACAAGCCTTTTTCTTGGTTAAATTAACTAACTATCGAGGTTTTAAGGGGAACCTTCTTCTAATCTTCCAAGTTGCACACATACGAAAATAAAAGATTGAAGCTGGGATATAGGGTGCTTTTTATTCTTTTCTCTGTATCCTGTCCCGGGGGCTGCTGTACACCTCTTCCCTTTGCCAAAGACCCAAAGTTGGCCGCCCACCCAGTTTCCACCACCATCCTTCTTTAATCTCTATCCAGCCAGTCCAAACTACATTTCTAAAACTTGCTTAATAAGTTAATTACTATCTAAGAAAACTGTGTACACATGTAACCATATGTTGATTCCAATCTTTAAGCCTCCTGATTAGAGCTGAGAGAACTTGTTGATGGACACCATTTCAGTTCTATTTAAACTGTCCTGCGCATTTGCGTTACCACAAACACCCAAACCTGCTGCAGTCGACCTCTACGCACCATAGCAACATTTATCAGAAGCTTTTGCTTTCAAAACAAGGAAAATTCTAGCGCAAGACAAAAAATGACATTACACCTTTATATAATAAGTATATAAACCGTGTAGTACACAGATTTACAATCTAATTTCTACTTCACCTAGAGACAAAACAACCTAACTATTTTTGTAAACCAGGCATTTCGGGAAACACCTTTTATTCCATTAACTATGAAGAAACAGGAAAACTATAGCCACGGGAGTTGATCACCCTATGTTGAATCTGATACATATGGTACGGTACAAACAACAAAGAGCACACATTATTCCATCTCCTGAATATTTGTGGTTCGCCTGTGCGTCAAGTTAGGGCTCGAGTATTCCATGCCACTATCAGAAGATGAAATATTAGATGATACGGATGACTCGGGAACTGAGCTCGTTACTGGATTTGGCTGAGGTGTTTCACTTCTATAACTTTGAGAAGCAAGAGAAACTGGCTGTCTTGGCGCTTCAGGTGTTGGACGCCCTTGAGCTTCTTCTGCAAGCCGTCTCAGGATATCCATAACAGTGGGAAGAAACTTCGATGAAATGGATAGTATTCCTGAAAGCTGTTTAAGATCAAACAAGGAAAGTCAAGTTAGCATCTCGTCAGAAACAAGGTCCGCAAGGAAATTCCATTTTTATCATGATACACAACACACAAGGCCATATTATGACATGATACATATATATTGTGTGTGTGTGTGTGTGTGTGTGTGTGTGTGTGTGTGAATCATATCTTGAAGCCCAATTCCAATGTATAAACACAAAAGATTATTAAATTTAAAATAAAAGAGAGAAAAGTAAAGGAAAGGAAAAAAAAAGCTTCAGCCTGTGCCACATATATGCTGGCATTTGTCAGTTGAGAGCTCATGACAAGGGCAACCTTTGTTTAAGATAATGACAGTCATGCCAGAAACAAATATGAATTTGAAAGCTTTATATTATCATGCAGAGAGAAAAGTAGTGCTTACACACAATCGCAACAATTGTGAAAAGCGAGTTCCCAGATCAGTGAACTAACAAAAGAGATTTAAATGAAGAATATTTAAATAATAAAGCGGATATCTATCCATAATGACTGACTGGAAGAAAAAAGTGATCACATTTGAGGAATAAACAATTAAACATACGTCATGTCTTCCCCCGCATAGGTGTATCTCCTTTTATTTTCCTTTCTTTTGTTTTTTTTTGGTTAGAGCATTTGAATCTCTTTATTACATAAAAGATAACAACAATTTCATACGAAACAAGAAAAATATCTGAGCTTTATACTCACAGCACCATGTCGGAACTCTCCGGCAATGTCCATCTGTACCCATAAGGCCTTTGTAAGTAAATATGCAACAAAAAGAACCAAGAGGTAGAGAGGGTTCCTGTTTCATATGAAGAAAAAAGGAACAGTCGTTAACAGATAGGCAAGACAACAAGGAGTTCCCACTATTTTCATATGCTTAGAAATTTAAAACTCTGGAAGAACAAAACTACCTTAAAAGGAGCATAAATTCATTGAAACCAAGAAGAATCATTGCCATTATGGCCCATGGAGGAGGCAACCAGTTGTTACTACGCTTGTGAGCCTCCTGAAAATACAAAAGCAAATAGCATTGTGATTGAGCTGCTAAGCAGAAAGATAAAGAGTTTGTTGAAAATAGGATGCTAGGTTCATCTTAGTAGAAAAAACAAGTGCACATTGAACTTAAAAATGAATTGACCGAAAAGCAGTTTGCCAAGCATTGATCAGCAAAGCTGTTAACATTAATTGTCCCCATATATTCCAAATTTCAGTTTAAATCTTTACAATTCACACAAAACTTTTGTAAGCACATACTTTACTATTTAAATCATTATAAACACTAAAGGAAAATAAAATCCATTTATTATTGATGTTACTTAAGTTAAACATGAGATGAAAGAATAAGTCTACCTGTGCTGAAATAGCTTGAGTGATAGTATACTCAGTTTCTGATTTGAACTGTCTCCACAGTGATTTGCATTGCACTGGTGTAATCAGTGTAACCTTTGGAGAAACCTAATTCAGAGTCGATTCATACTGAGAAACCAGTTTGATAATAGAAAGAGTACTCAGATAAACCAAAATTAGTACCTCCTCCCAAGTGCTTGTTGCAAGAGGATCTGCTAAAGCTCTTGTTCTCGTATCTTGTGAGGACAAAGCAGTACCAGTTCCATCCATTAGAGAAGAAAAGATCACTTTTTCAATATTATCAGGCTTCTCATCCAAGCGAATAGCAGCTCTAACCGATAAAATCTTGAGAGACTACAAGAACAAGAGAATAAAAGATGATAAAATATCAGATTTGCACAAATAAAAGATTATAATATGCTTCCTTTCATAACGCTTTGAACCATTACCGCAGAGCGGGCATCCTTGGTTATGGTTTTAATGTCTTCCTTCCCGGTCCATATCCTAGGCATTGAATCACTGTCATAATTGAAGACTGCTGAAAACCTGAAAAATGTTAACAAAGACATAAGCAACATAAATGACCAGGACAAAAGACCAGAAAATTTAATGACAGGTTTGTTACCGATCCTTCATGTGGATCAGAACTTTGCCAGCCTCATCTCTTGCTTTTATCTCCACTACATTTCTTGCATAATCCCTTAAATTTTGCACCATTTTCGCAATTGTTACTTTGTCCAACTCAAAACCAACAACTGCTTTTGAGAACTCTGATACTACAGCTTCAGTCTCA
This sequence comes from Rosa multiflora, assembly GCA_002564525.1. Taxonomy (NCBI): domain Eukaryota; kingdom Viridiplantae; phylum Streptophyta; class Magnoliopsida; order Rosales; family Rosaceae; genus Rosa; species Rosa multiflora. The sequence continues at coordinate 213,700 of BDJD01005498.1, forward strand.
CGATTAAGAAGTTTCCTTATTGAAGCCCAGGTGTCTTCTCCTCCGGCATCAAGTAGAGCCCCCACAGGTTCAGTTAAAGAAGCTGAGAGTTTTTTCTGCAAATAAAAAGAGGTGTCTGCATTAAGCTATTTGAGTAATAATACTTTACCAAAAAATTATTCACAAGCGTAATTTCGTCCATATATATCAACAATGCATATGCTGTTTAAAAAGGGTGAAAGGAAGCTGGGGGTCCAGGGCCACCGCAGGCCCCTGCCTGGCTCCATCCCTGCATTTCATGGAGAGCATTACCTCATAACTGGTATTCAATTCCGACAACTTTGTACTACGAATAGATGATGCATGTGCATCTATATCACGTCGGAGCTTTTCCCGAACTCTTGAAGTATCCCAATTAACCTGCTGTACAGCAGCATCTGAAAGGATAAAGAAGGAAATTTATTGGAGCCAAACATATTATGCTGTACAGTAAACGAAAGGGGTGTCACTATAACATAAAAGTTAGTAGAAAACAACAAGGAAAAACCTTTAAGGTCGCTTCAAGGAAGATGGTTGAGGGGGATGGAAGAAAAGGTACAGATCTTAAAGTTATTATTCCTAGTTCAAGAATTAGGATAGCACCCCTATGAAATTGAAAAAAAATAAAATAAATAAATAAATAAATGTACACTACACTAGGTTCTACAGATCCCCAGAACTCACATTTCCCTTGCACGAGTTAAAGCATATATTAATAGAATCTTCTCAGAGGGATGAATGAAAAAGGTGATTCAAATGCATGTTAAGAATCAACAAAACCAATGTGTTTCCCAAATACGTGATGATCACTAGCAATAAAATCCCATGCATTTATTCTTTCAATTATAAACAAAAAAATCTGATGATTTCAATAATACAAACACTACCTGCACATCCACGGTCAAACTCAAGCATGCATCCCTCCGTACAGGTTCGAACAGATGAGGCAAAACTTTCTCCATTGTTCAATGACTGCTCCAATCTCACTTTAAAATTTTCCAATGTGTTAGAACGTAGGTGCCCAAGCATGGTAGTGTACGCAGGGAACACAAACTGGAAAGTTCATACGAAAGCAACATTTAAACTACAATACGCATGGTAATGAAACAAAAAATGTAACTGAATTCCAAAAGCTGTCTCGAACTGGAAAAGCATAACCAGAATAGCCATACATCCAATGCTCTTTTTTCCAATTGGTGTCGTCTTGAGTTCCTTACACCTTCATCAAAGTATATGGCCTCCATGTCATATCTGTGATGAACATAAAAGATCAAGGCAATAAAGTGAAAAATAGAGACAATAAAAGCCCATAAACGACTGACAATAAGAGTTGCTAATGCACAGAAAACAAAAACACAATTAACCACATATAAGCCAGAGTATAACTTACTCAGAAAGATAGGTGTCTAGGATGGAGCTGAGCTGTTTACCAAAACCTGGTACTGGACCACTTTGCACAGCTTCTTCCAATGCCAACCAATCCTATATCATGCTCATTCAAGTTTTCACCAATAAAATTTTCACAATCATACCATAAATAGAAGCATCTCTCAATGGAGAGAACGGATACATACCTCATTAGACGTCAAGTGATTGTATTTCTCATTAGCAATCTCTTCACACCGAACAGTAGCAACCATAACCTGATTAAATTATATACAGTGCATCTACATATTACATGCGTATGAGAAGTCAAAACCATGAACTATATTCTGATAGGAAACGAAACTAACAAACCTTGTGAGCAGGAAGATCCAGGTCCCTGTTCTCTTTGATTACTTTCCAAATCTGTTGTGCACTAAATGAAAATCCGGAGGCAGGGACAACACCCCGTCTATCACCAGCAAGCCCTCCTGGAGATATAGAATGGAAAAAACGCTGCCGCAGTTCAGCAACCTGTGCGATAAGGCCATAGTAAGTAAGAACCACTGTAAACCTTTATCATGAATAAATTCCCTTAAGAATAATGCTTTCCCTGTTGTGATGAGCCTTAATAAGATCCTTGTATATAAATATACAGGCACACTCTACAAATCAAAACTAACAAAAGAAAGTGTAATGGCCAAAATGAATATGAGACATAATGAATTGCTTCTAAAAGAAGAAGGGCTACCTCCTCCTTAAACTTCTCCTCCTTCTCTTCATAACTGGACAAAGCAACTACTTCTACCTTCATACCAAAGAACATAATAATCAGAGAAAATGTGCTTCGACGAATGAGAACATTATAAAGAACACATGGCATCAGAGAGCAAAGAGAGAAGAAAATATCTCACAGTGAAAAATTCACTGAGCGGGGTGCTTTTATGGGCTTGGGGCTTTGGAACTGAATCCCATATCTGCAGAATGTACAAGTTGAGTCTGGAGAAAAGGATTTTTTTACAGGAAAAAGAAGTAACATCAACAACCACCTAGAGCTCAGGACAAAATTACCTTTTGTATATCTTCCCTTAAAACAGGCTCCAGATACTCAAATGGGGTCTAAACGAACAGCCAAAAAAAGAGGCAGAATTAACATGGAACAAGAAAAATAATTTAGGAGCTACATAAGTGGACACATCCTCACAAATTATCTCCAGACCTTTGTTTTATCGCGTATAACAAACAACAACGTCGTTTTACGTGGGCTAAATAAGCGCATCATGACCTATGTACATTTAGAACCGAGAATGTCAGTAACTGAGAATGAATGTTGGATAGACATTGAGAAGCAAACATTCTTATATATACCTGAAAAACTGTTTTCAGTAAAGGTTTGTTTGCAGCCTGCTCCCGACCAATATCATGGCACCACCTGTATATAAAATCCAATATCCAATTGATATATAAAAATGATTTTAAATTACATGTATATGTAGATTCAAATTCATCTATTGGCAAACTTTTCCTGATACGTAATGATATCTATGTTTACATGGTTACTACTATTATTATAAGCAGAAGTATATACTTTTCCCTTCAAAAAAAATTAATTAAAACTTAAAGACTCTGATCTAGAATAACCTTTTGTCTTGCTAAAACAAATTGCGGGTTCACAACTAATACAAATACATGCGACAATTCTTAAGTTAAATGACCTCAAACACTTATCAGAACAAGTTGAATATACTACCCAATGCCAATAAAAAGGCTTCTGCAATTCTTAGACGAGCCAACAAACTTACATGTTAATCAGCACAATGTCTGAAACTGCCAACGCAAAAAGAGCGCTTTGTTTCTCAAATGTAGTATCATCCTACAGACAATTATAATTCAAGATTAAGTAAATCTGAGAATTTTTAACTATATCCTGCATACAACAGAAGTTTAAAATGCCAACAGCACTAGGCATTCTGATCTTATCTTTCATGTAACAAAAGCAAGTAAAGATTCAGCGAAAATGGGACTACCTCGCCTCTCTCCCTGCCATCAGTACCCTCCAAATCCATGCCTATAGTGCAAGGCTCAATGCCAACACACTTAGCAATCCAAATCCCCTTCGTCGTTTGGCTCCTGAAATCAACACATCCATACATAAAAAACACTTGTCCCAAATCAAAAACCACTACACATCAATACCAAACCTCAGATTCTTACCTTCCCCTAAACGCATCCATCTCCCTGAACTTAGTATGAAACAGATGATTCATCAAAGTACTCTTCCCTGCAATTTTCCAATCCAAATCCCTATCAAAATCAACCTCAACCTAAACCAAACCAATCAAATCCAACAAACTCCAAATCCTTACCGCTACTCTGAGGCCCCATAATGGCGACTACGGCGTACGACAGCCCGCAGTCGATAACCTTCGCCTCCTTCACGAATCGGTCCAGCCCGGCGGCATTGAATACGCCGTCGCCGTCGATCAGCTGCGTGGCGTAGCTATCCTCCGCCGCCATGGTTCTCAATCCCGAAGCCCTAAAGCTAGTAGTAGCTTTCGAGCTTCCAGCACCGACTTATAGAGAGAGAGAGAGAGAGACTAAGCAGAAAAGGAGGATGCTTGCTTTGAGCTGAAGGAAGAATTCGAAAGAGAGGGAGTGGCGTCGATTTTGTATTTTCGAGATTTTAATTTTCTGGCTTTCGAGAACTTTGGGGCGATCGGTTTGTTGGATTCATTGTATTATGATTGGGTGGCAGAATTGGATTCGGTAAAGCCGCACTCATTTACCTATAAAGTTTTTTTACCTCCTAGATTCACTCATACAGTCACTCTTCGTGTTTATCGGTTGCCGTCAAACTTACCGTAGTAGATACGGTTTCACCCAAGAGCCAAAAAAATTACCTTGAATATTTGAAGCGGGGAGTGATTGTATACAACCCAATTTGAATTTGTGGAAAATTTCGGATTTCACGGTATTTGCTTCTCCATAAATTTGGGCACACGTATATGGAAATAATGTACAGAGCGCACAAAGTACGTATATCTCGTTACTTAATTATAATTTATTTTTATTGAATTTAATGATATACAAACACACGTGATCTGACAATTATAAAAGTTATGTGAGAGGGAGTTGTTATAGAACTCCTCGATAAAACCTTAGCAAGGAAAGTATGGCAAATTATTCTTAGGTGTCTTGTGATGCTGAGTTGTATAAGTTTGTGACATCTAATATCTTAACTAGATAAGTATGCTTTAATGTGGACTTGGATTTTACTTTTCACTTATTTCCTTTAATAGGTTAGTCAAATTATTAGAAAATTGTAACAGATAATTAGAGGGTTGTCTTGTCTTGACGTAGAAACTATTTTAGTTGAAAAAATTATAGAGAAGTTACATGTTTAACAAATTTTCTTATGACCAAAAAAATGCAATCGACTTATACAAAAGATGAATGCTAGCAACCTTCCCCTTAGGGCTGTCAATTCCGACACGACCCGATAACACGACTCGAAACTCGCACTAAATAAAGCGGGTTGAACCCGCACGATTAAAAAGCGGGTCAGCCATGAGTCAACCCGCCATGACCCATTTAATAAATGGGTCGGCCACGGGTCAACCCGCCAACACGAAGTGAACCCGTATAACCCGATTATGCTGTACTTCTTCTTGAAATTTTGGGCGTTGGGAGTATTTGATCATAGAATTAGATAATTTGAAATATTTTTCTTTATAATTATTGGATTTAATTATTTA
>BDJD01005500.1:0-10373 GCA_002564525.1 Rosa multiflora
AGGAGACCAACAAAAACCAGGCGTTTCGAATCACCATCATAAATTAAAGGCATCGAATCCAATACCAAATCAAAACCCTCCACACATCTCAAACCCAGAAACAAAAAAAACCTTCCTTTTCCGCCTAAAACCCACATTCGAGACCATGCAAGGAGCCCCAAAACAAAGCGAAGCTCCAGAAGAAGAAACAGGCGGTGCCGCCGCCGTGTTAATGGAAAAGCGCGGCGTCGTTCAGGAAGTTGTGGAAGCGCAACCTCATCCCTACTCTTTCCACGTCTCGGGTCCTCGGAAATTGTGTTCGCCCAATTGGAGAGACAATATCAGCTCCAGTTGGTAAGTACCCATTTCGGTTATTTCTGAGTTGATATGGTTTTAGTGCTTGGTTCTTCGATTTAATGAGGTTTTGGATAGGTTGGATGATCTGGGAGACCAATTTGATAGGAAAGCTTTGGTCTTTTACATTTCTGGAGTCTTGGGTTTTCTCAGTGTCTAGAAATTTCTTGAAAGATGTGAAATTGATGGTGTAAATTTGTGGCAGAGAGGGTGTGTTGGAAATTTAGATAAGAATGAATAGGTTTCAGGTTTAGTTTGTTGGTTTAGTTAGAGAAAGATGCTCACTTTGAAACAGGGTTTTGTGTTTTGATTAGAGCTTTGATAAATTAGGGAAATCCATCATGGATCTCAGATTCTCAGATCTATCAATCTAGGACTATTCATTTTATGTTTGCTGGGATTATTCATTTATGTTTGATCCATTACCCGATTATCAAGGTGCATGATTGTTTTGAATTTTTCCTTATTTGTGTGCTACTGGCTTTGTGGATTTCTGAGTTCATAACAGTTTACTAGTCTTTGTATGGAAAGTTAATAATGAGAGAAGGTAATTTTACCAGTTTAGATTCCATATTGGGTATATATTTGGTAACTCTGTAATTGCCTAATTGGTATGTTTGACTACATTACTGGTTGTACACCCTAGTTTGATTGTGGTTATTTGGTATCGTTAACTTACATTTTTGGATTTAGAATTATCAAATCAAATGCTTGATCTCCTTATTGGAATATATTCCTTACTCCCAAGTTGGTGGATTTCATCTTAGGTAGTAAATATTGCCTTATCGCATGGCATGCCTTATGTATCCTTGCTTTTTGGTTATCAAGTTTTGTTGAATTGAGTGGTTTTTCTTTCGTGCAGGAAGGATGGGAATTACAAAAGAACTGTCATTGCATGCTTCATACAAGCAATCTACTTACTTGAACTTGATAGACAGGAGAACAGAGATGCAGACAATGCTCTTGCCCCAAAGTGGTGGATACCTTTTAAGTATAAACTAACACAAACTTTAATTGATGAAAGGGATGGATCCATTTTTGGTGCAATTCTGGAGTGGGATCGATCTGCAGCACTTGCGGATTTTGTAGTCATGAGACCCAGTGGGGCACCAAGAGCTGTTTTAGCACTTAGAGGAACATTACTCAAAGGCCCAACGATGCGAAGGGATATCGAAGATGACCTTCGTTTTCTTGCTTGGGAGAGCTTGAAGGGATCTATCAGGTTCAAAGTAGCTCTGGAGGCTCTGAAAACTGTTGCAGAAAGGTATGGAAGCAGTAATGTATGCATTGCAGGCCATTCTTTAGGAGCTGGTTTTGCTCTACAAGTGGGAAAGGCATTAGCTAAAGAAGGGATGTATGTAGAGACTCACTTATTCAATCCACCTTCAGTTTCTCTGGCAATGAGCTTCCGAAATATTGGAGAGAAAGCAGGATTTGCTTGGAAGAGATTTAAATCAATGCTTCCTATGAGTAGTGAAACTCAGGTCAATAATGAGGAGGACAAGGCTATTGGTTTTGGATTGAAGAACTGGTTATCTGGTTTAAAGGGTCCTCCTGGTGTAGGATTGGGAAAATGGGTTCCTCATCTTTATGTAAATAATAGTGACTACATCTGCTGCTCTTATACTGACCCTGATAGAATAGAAGGAAATAATGCCGGGAAGGAGAATGTGGGTCCAAGTTCAACAACTGGGCAAGTAGCAGCAAAGCTATTTGTGATGTCAAAGGGAAACCAGAAGTTTCTGGAAGCTCATGGATTAGAGCAATGGTGGTCTGATGATCTGGAACTTCAGCTGGCTCTCCATAACAGTAAGCTCATCAGTAGGCAGCTGAAATCCTTGCATAGCCTTCCAGCTCCTCAACCAGCACTTCCTAGATAACAAAGGCTGATGTTTTCGATTCATTCTTGGATGAATAAATAGCTCAATTTCGATTTGGTTCTTATATACTGTCATGGTGTTGTTCTTCTTCTTTGTAACCGTTACTTGATATTAGTTTATAATGGATTCTGCCTTTTGTGTTTGATAAGCAATAGAGTTATCTTTATAGTTACTTTTTCCTTTTGTTCCGTTCAGCCGTAAATTGGATGAAGACATCCGAGAATATAGTTAACTGATGCAGTGACTAATTGATTGATACTTTGACATCCGAGAATCGGGTTTTGCAGTTTTTTTTTTCTCTTAGCCCACCCCACCCTTACATATGTCAATGAGAATCGAACTCATGACCTTTGCAGTTCTTCTTCATATACTTTATGTAATACCTCGATCAATGTCACATAAACGTGAATGGTTCTGGCCGGGGGTTAGAATTCATGTTTAGAACGTGCCGTCCAGTTTTAAACCTCTACGAAATATGGAAATATAGATATGAAATTCTCCCTCCAGACCTCATACATTTAAATTCGTATCTGTGTGGTACTTCCTTTATTCAAATTCATAAAATTAAATGAGGGTTGGAGAACCTCAAAATTAATTTCGAAGTGCTTGCTGGCCCCAAGTTTTTATATCCTTAATTTCATCAATTAATACAGACAACAGTAATTACTAATCATGACGTCTCCCAAATTTCAGGATCGTATTTGAAGGTACTTGCTGCACCAAACTTCTTATGACGCCATTCATGGCAATAATCTTCAGCATTGCCATCATGACTGGGGATTTTGGAACTGCTTGCTACATTACCCAACGTCTTATGGCTTTCAGAGTGGTATTTACTCTTTAGACTCGTGAATACTCTTTGCTGGGCAATCACGATTTGGATGGGCAAGGATGTTGAGTTTACCGTGATAAGAGATTTCAATCGATGTGATGACATCAAGTGGGATGTTTCCCCATGGTGCTCCGTCTATCCTGATGCTCATAGCCTCTGCTGCGCCATAGCGCCCTCAGTAAACTCAAATCGAATTCCCCGTACCTAATAGAAGGGCAGAAAGCACAATTCATCATCTTCTTGTTATGGATATGCAAGAGAACAAATCAAAGTTTTTCTTTGGTGGTCGACTTTAATTGCAAAAGCACCCTGAAATAAACTAGATGTAATATATTAATGCCAGCAACTAGCTATTACATGATTTACATCTAGTACTGGGTTTTTATTCGGTAGCACATTGTTTCCAGCTTCTTGTTAAAATTAACAATTTGGGTAGACATCTTAGCTAGGAATGATTCACAGTAAGGAAATCATAAGGAAATCATATATGCTAAGGAAATGCACGTACGTACATATACTAAAACAAACCATGCATGCACAATCGAATTAAGCATGCTCAACTTGAAAGACAGTACCGTACAACAAGCTAGCTCAGAATTCTAAAGAAAAAGAAAGAAAGAAAGAAGCAAGTCAAGCAACCTAAACGTAAATTGAAGATGATGTATGACCTGATCAAGGCGAATCCACTTTTTCCTTTTCGTCTGAGAAAGGAAGTTATCTTTGGAACCAATAATTTCAATAGAAAATTACACACAAGTGATCTTTTGAAACTTTAATTAGTGATAAGGCCACTTAATTATTTTTGTACACATAGGGCCACTTGCTTCCACAAATTAATTCATCCGTGACAATTTTACCCTCCCACTTTCTTTTCCATTAGTCTACGCCCTTTTACCCCTCTCTCTCTCTCTCCCCCCCCCCCCCCCCCCCCTCTCTCTCTCTCTCTCTCTCTCTCTCTCTCTCTCTCTCTCTCTCTCTCTCTCTCTCTCTCTCTCTCACATATTTTCACACCTTTGGTCTCCGCCTCCGATTCCGGCGACCACCGGCATAACGCTCCCCCCTTCTAATTTCGGCGACCACTGCCTCCGATCTGGTGAGATTTCAATCGGTCCAAGCTTGCAAAACCTCGAAACGACGCCGCCACGCCTGAAGACGACGATGAATAAGCTCCGATCGGAGCTACCTCACTGGAGTCCAACTCAGATCTCCGATTCTCAACTCGCCTGTGGTTTCTATGTGAACTCGACCTTGTGCTCGTACTTCGGCGTTGAGATTGCTTCTCGGGCCTCTCCCCCAAGCCCTACGAACCTGCAAGTTGTTGCCGGCGGCCTTCTTTTGCCTCACCGACTCGGCCTACCTGTGCCTGACCTGCGACTCGAAGATCCACGGTGCCAACAAGCTCGCGTTGCTCCACCAGTGCGTGTAGATGTTCAAGGTTTGCGAGCAAGCTCCGGTCGTCGTCACTAACAAGGCCGACGTCGCCGTCCTCTGACTTTGGTGTTGGTGTGCTTCTGGATCTCATTCTCGGTGTAGATCCGAGATCTGTCAGCGTTTCTCGGTGTTCTGCCATCGACTTTCCTAGCGTTCTCGTGCTCCCTTGCCTCAGCTTCGTTGTCTCCAAGTCTCGGATTCGCCTCGCCTCCGTCTTCTCCCAAGTAATTCGCATTTTCCAATTCGTTTGAATTTGAATTTGTAGCTGCAAATTGTTTTGAAAACCTCGATTTTAATTGCCTAGTGGAAATTGTGAAGTAATTGTTCGTAGTATATTTGGATCGAACTTTTGTTTATGATCGATGAGTAGTATTCACTGCTATGGGTTCTTAGAATCAAATCAAAAATGAAAAATGCATTCTGAGGTCTTGCAGCTTACAATGCATTCCCTGTTAGGGTCAGAGGAAGCAAAAAGATTGACATTCTGGCTATTGCCATTTGTTATTGATTGATTGTTGTCTTATCTTATATGCTATTGCATGTATGTTGGTGTAATGCTAGCATTGTATCAGAATTTTGTATGAAACTTAGTTTTCTAGCATTTCTTGGTTGAGATTTGTGTTGCACTATGGTCAGAGTAACTTTTGATAATGGTTAGAGTAGCTTTTGTTACTGATGAGAGTAGTTTTCTGGTGTTGGTGACAATAGTGTTTGTTGCTGGTGAGAGTAGCTTTTGGTGTTGGTATGGATAATAGCTTTTGATTTTGGAGAGAGTAGCTTTTGATTTTGGAGAGCGTAGCCTTTGTTGCTGGTGACAGTGGTTTTTGTGGTCTCGTTGGAAATCTCACCAACGTAGCTTTTGTTTGTGATAGTAGCTTTTGTGACTGATGATAGTAGCTTTTGTGACATTGCCGGAAATCTCACCAGCGTAGTTTTTGTTGTTAGTGACAGTAGCTTTTATTGCGAGTGATAGTAGCTTTTGTGACCTCGCCGGAGGTTGCCGGAAATCTCATCAGAGTAGCTTTTGTTGCTTGCCACAGTAGCTGTTGGTGTTACTGACAGTAGCTTTTGTGGTCGCCTGAGGTCGGCCGGAAGTTGGCCGGAGACCCACCGGAGGTCGGCCGAAAACCTGCCGGAGTTGACCGGAGACCTCGCCGGAGAGGAGAGAGAGAATGATTGTTGACTTTTTACTCTTGTGGCATTTATGTAAATATGTTGGTTTTTTATATCCAAAATATAACATCCTTTTTAATCTAGTGGCCTTATGAGGGAAAAAATTAATTGGTGGCCTTATGACTAACAAAACATTCAAAAATGCACTTACATGTAATTAACCCTAATTTCAAGGCGTGCATCATCTATATATAAAAGATGGGGTCAGGCCCTCTGTTTATTCAATTTCAACCAACATGCAGAATTTGTAGTCAATGTGTGAACGAATAATGAAGGTAATAACTACGACAACTGGCCTGATAGATGCCGATCACAGAAACAATAACAGTGAAAGCTTGGCCGGTCACCTTTCGATCTTTCTTTGAACGTCCTATTTGCCAGGGATAAAAGCAAGGCAAGTTGAGACAAAGAATTGACCTGATACTGTAAAAGCGATACAAAAGAAGAAAACTCAAAATTATCAATCATTATCATGTCAATGTTTTTATAAAAAAAAAAATTAAAAAGTGTTTTAGGGAAACGAGAATTGAGAGGAATTTGCTGTGTCTTCTAATTGATAATAGAGACCTCTTTATATAGAAGATTACAATGCATAGAGTTAGAATCATACAAGGAAAGAGAATCTCTAGATTCTTCTAATTGAACCCTATTACCACTAGGTCAAGTAACCTAGAGTTTGGATTAAACACAAATAGAGATATCCTTAAACACTCCCCCTTGTGTTGTCCAAACGCGGTGCTTCTCTCGTTGCCTCGTTAAAAACCTTAACGAGTAACAAAAACCCAGTGGGACAAAAATATCCTCGGTCGAAGGGGAAAAAGAGCACAACACACCTTTCACGTTTCGAGGTGAACATGTAGACATCTCCCCCTGATGTCTGCGCCTCCCCCTGATGACTACGATCATGGGAGTTCAGATAATTCCCTCAATCCAATTCTTGCCACATGTTTCTCGAACGTGGATTTGGGCAATAACTTAGTAAACAAGTCTGCCACATTATCCTTAGATCGAACCTAGTTCCCTTTGGTATTTGAGGAGAGTCTGTTGTTGCTGATTATGCTTGGTGTTGTAGCTTTTGATGTAGCCTTGCCTCATTTGTTCAAAACAAGCAGCATTATCCTAAACGCTCGTAGGCTCATCTGTGGTAGACTTTGGAGGTCCGGAAGATGGTGAACCGATGGAATATTTGCTGCTAGTTGTATAGAGCTTTTGGTGGCCGATTCGGTGGTTTTCCGGCCGGTTCTTGAGGTGGGGCTACCGGTCCTGGAATGTAGACCTCCAAGACGTCACAGTCTTTTCCCATGGTGAACACTTAACCAGTTTGGGAGCGACCATTGTGTGGGTCAGAGAGATACCCAACGTCAGCAAAACCTTCCAAAACACATGTCGTTTTGGGATGGGGATAATGGACGCAGGCCAGTGTTGGCGGCGTTCCTGGTGTGTGATGAGTTCGAATCCATAATCTCTTTGTAGGGATAGAACAAACCCATATCACTCATACATCTCAAGTATCGAAAGATATCTTTTACACCAATCCAATGGCGTCGCGTTGGCGCAGAGCTATATCTAGCTAACAAGTTCACGACATATGAGATGTCCGGTCTTGTGCATTGGGATAAGTACAATAATGCGCCTATTGTGCTAAGTAAGGCACTTCTGCCTCTAGCACATCTTCGTCATCATCCTTTCGACGAATAGGATCCTTTCCAGGATCAAGACTACGGACGATCATGGGGGTGCTTGAAGGCTTAACCTTGTCAAAATGCCTAAGCATCTATCGACACGATGCTCAAGTTCCAAACCGAGACATAATCGTGTTCTCCCAAAATCCTTCATCTCAAACTCGGATTTCAAGTGTTCAGCGGTTTCCCTTAACTCTTTAAGGGTTACTAATGAAGATCATGTCCAACATGAACCGCGATAGAATTCGACACCTGTTATAGAAACGCGTGGGCATATCCCTTCCCAATCAAGTAGTCACTTTAGTGAGCGTTTCAACCTTATTGTAAACGTGCTATGGTCTAGAGCCACTTGACTTGGGTAAATGAGGTTCGCCATGAACCTTCATGTATATTCCGTATCTAGATCCCCATAGAGATACGTAGTTGACCACATTTGTAAGCTGCATGTTCAGTTATTCGGAAACTACCAAACTGACAAGGTAGTTGAGTGCAATGACATCTATTACGAAAGAATATGTCTCATCGTAGTCAATTCTAGGGCGTTTTATGAGAAGCCTTGCGCCATAAGGCGAGATTGCCATCTCTTTTTCTCATCACGTTTTCTAACGAAGACCCATTAGTCAACATGTTCTATGTTAGGAGGTGTTGGCATCTCTAGCTCGAAAACCTTCCTCTTCATTAGAGAATCCATCTTAACCTGGATCGCATCTTTCCATTTAGGCCAAAAACTCTCTACGTTGGCATTCATTCATCAACGGAGCGTGGTTCGACATCATTGGACTCAACAAACTCATGTGCAATGAAATGCGCAACTACATCATCAATTATGATGGAGTTTCTATCTCACGTCTCATGTACACTAGTGTAAGTTTCATAGAGCTCTATATTCTCAGGAATAGGTTCTGACGTTGAGGCGTCCCCCAACGATAACCATAACCCGGAAGATACTCATGAGACGGATTTTTGAGTGTTGATGATCAAAGGATTGGAATGTGCCAAAGTATCCTTCGAACCCACGGGCCTCCCACGCATCCTAGCTAGGGCCATGGCCTGTAAAGCCAGAGTGCCACTCTCTTTGGCATTGGCGCCATGCCTACCTCCGTGTAGGGTGGCGCTACATCCTCTCGTAGGGACGTCCCTTCCTTGCAGGCATGTTTGCAGCATAATTGTGTGATCTCGTCACTTTAATAGGGATCAAGATGAGACATAGTGGGGACAGACCACAACAATTCCTGTCGTTCCTGTTGAACATCTGTGTTCTTATCTCCCCCGAACGACGGGAAGACTATCTCATCAAAGTGACAACCCGCAAATCTCCCACGCATCCTAGCTAGGGCCATGGCCTGTAAAGCCAGAGTGCCACTCTCTTTGGCATTGGCGCCATGCCTACCTCCGTGTAGGGTGGCGCTACATCCTCTCGTAGGGACGTCCTTCCTTGCAGGCATGTTTGCAACATATTTGTGTGATCTTGTCACTTTAACAGGGATCGAGATGAGACATAGTGGGGACAGGCCACGACAATTCCTGTCGTTCCTGCTGAACATCTGTGTTCTTATCTCCCCCGAACGACGGGAAGACTGTCTCATCAAAGTGACAACCCGCAAATCTAGCGGTAAAGAGATCGCCTTGCAAGGGCATTAAGTGGCGGACGATTGTTGGAGTCTCAAATCCAACATAGTTGCCCATTCGTCTGTAAGGACCCATCATAGAGCGCTGTAGCGGCGCAATTGGCACATAAATTGCTCACTCAAATGTGCGTAAGTACCAAAGACTTGTACCCAGTCACTAGCTGTAACGCAGAGGTACATTGAGTGGCGGTAGGTCGTAGATGAATTAGCATAGCTGCATGAGATATTGCATCACCCCAAGCGGATGTAAGAAGATTGGTGCGCATTACCAATGTTCGGACTACCAGCGTAGTCGTGTCCGCGAGACCAATTGGGGGTGTACATGGGAATGTGATGTCCAACATCAAGCCCATTGCAATATCCATCGAAAGTCTTCCGATGTATACTCTCTAGCATAGTCAACCACAAGCGACTGAATAGGATGATTTTGGGAGTGAGCCCGTTGTCATATGATATGTGCTAGAAGTGTAGCGTAAGCAGCATTTATAGGTGGACAATGGCACAACACGTGACCAGCGTGTTTGCGTGTCAACCAACATCATGAAATATTTAAGCGTCCGCAAGTTGGTTGAATCAATCCACAAAATCCCTACGGATTCTTTGTAAGAACAGAATGAGTATTGTTATATCCTTTGCATAGGACGGTCTTAGTCCTAGTTTCCCTAAGGAACGAGCTTTGTAAAACAAGCGAGAGGCCTTAGAAGCAACCATTGAGTATTGTGGTTAGGCCTGAGAGTCTAAAACGCTATTTGAAGCAAGTTGGTGATTGCAGCATCACCTGGGGCGCCATCACCATGATGGACGCCATCCATGGCGTCATGGATAGGGACTGCACCAGCCCTAGGCTGGTAGTGGACGGAGGCAGTGCCCTAGGCAGCTGTGTCGGTCACACTTAGTCCGGAAATCAATTTTTGATTCATGCTTCGTTTCGCTTAAGAGAAAGGATGTCCATATATATGAAGTCTTTGTAGACGGATCATCATATCATGACCAGGATGACCTATCCTGTCGTGACAAAGCCAATATGTGTCTAAATCCAAGAAATCTTCTCTCGTAACCTTATTGGATTAATAGCTCGAATAGTGACATAGAATCCACTAGAGAGACACATAAACTTCTCTAAGATGCGTCTTTGTTCGCAATCATTAGAGGTGATGCAAAGGAACTCATTTCCGTTCTCTACATGCATTTTCACATAGAATTCGTTGGCTATTCATAGGGTACGATTTGCCTAAGAGCGTAGAGAGTTTCTGTGACAACTGTAATCAAGGTGCCATTTGACAAGTGGAATTTGGGCTATTCCATGTCCTTGAATTAATACTGATGGCCCAGCCATCGTAGTCACAAAGTAATATGCTCAAAATCAAAATTGAGTCATAATGAAAAGAACTCGAAATTTTATTCATAAGCCAAC
>BDJD01005500.1:18690-53456 GCA_002564525.1 Rosa multiflora
AATCTGGTTAAGTGTTCACCATGGGAAAAGACCGTGACATCTTTGAGGTCTACATATTAGACCCTAGTCGCTATATCTTCGAACAGTGCAGAGATCATTGCTCTTCACGAAGTGGTTCTTGAATGTATATGGATTGGATCCATAATTACGTATGTTCGAAAATTTGTGGTTTGAAGTCTACCACAGATGAGCCTACGAGTATTTAGGATAATGCTACTTGTTTTGAACAAATGAGGTAAGACTACATCAACAGCGACAACACCAAGCATAATCAGCAACAACTGACACTCCTCGAGATCAAAGTGAACTAGGTTCGATCTGAGGACAATGTGGCAGACTTGTTTACTAAGTCATTGCCCAAATCCACGTTCGAGAAACATGTGGCAAGAATTGGCTTGCGGAAATTATTTGAACTCCCATGATCGTAGTCATCAGGGGGAGGTGCAGACATCAGGGGGAGATGTCTACATGTTCGTCTCGAATCGTGAAGGGTGTGTTGTGCTCTTTTTCCCCTTCGACCGAGGTTATTTTTGTCCCACTGGGTTTTTGTTACTCGGCAAGGTTTTTAACGAGGCAACGAGAGAAGCACCGCGTTTGGGCAACACAAGGGGGAGTGTTGAAGGAAAACCTAATTTGTGTTTAGCCCAAACTCTAGGTTACTTGACCTAGTGGTAATAGGATTTAATTAGAAGGATCTAGAATCCTAATCAATGTAGAATTACTTTCCTTGTATGATTGAGATTCTATGCATTGTAATCCTCTATATAAAGAGGCCCCTATTATCAATGAGAATACACAGCAAATTCCTCTCAAATTCAGTTTCTCTACAACAGGTTTTAAGATGTTTGGTAAATTAAAAAAGAGCAAATTTCAAATTACATCCCTTAACCTTTATATCATAAATTACATGTGTCCCTACACTTTTAATTTCATCACAGATATCCTTGCACTTTCAATTTCAATCAATTTTATCTAATCCTTAGCTTTTATGCCAACTATTGTATAATATATCTTGAAATTTTGGTTAATTAGGATTACATCCCACATTAGTAAATGATCTTAGAAGGCAGCCCATTGAAGCAAAATTTCCAATTTACAAAATATTTGACAAAACAACTAAGGATTTGATAAGATTGATTAAATTTGAGAGCACATGAATTTAAAAATGCAAAGACATAACTGAATTAAGGTTTAAAGGACTAATAAATTGGGTCGAAGATTGTAAAAGCAATCCAAAGATTACTTTTATACATTGTTGTCGATCAATACACCCTAAAAACTATAAATTCCAACAACACCCTCACTCTTTGTAGAAAATAACAACCATCCCTCTATGGCTATATCTGCTTCTGTTCTCATCGTGAAGAAACATTGGGCGCGAATAACTAGGTTTCCTCCAGTGGCAGGAAGAATAGATGGTTACTATAGATATCATTTTTTTTATGTATTAACAACACCTTAAAAGTATTATTTACGAAACTAAAAACTATTTTAATTCAGTACTGATTATTCTCACAACACAGCATTTCTAAACTAACATTTTGTTAGTAGGATGTCTTCATCCACAAAAACCTTATTTCTCAGGGGATTTTTTTTTTTTGACACTTTTTGATTAAAGACTTAGACCAAACAGATTCAATTAACTTTTAGACTAGGCCTGGTGTAACGTCCCGAACCTTAGACGTTCACTCATTCAGTAGTTATTGGACGAGAAACGACAATCGCTCACGTTTTACTTAAGTTTCGGTACAACTTGTTTCTCTGGGATTATATCTGACAAACATAACCAAACTATAGGAGAAAACTCACTCCACACCCTGTAGAACTAGGGGTGTTTGGAACTGCTTGCTTCTTCAAACTCCATTTCCTACAGTGAAGTAATATTCAGCATTGTCATCACAATAGGGGATGTCTCACCAATCTTCTCACGTCATTCAGAGTAATCTTCAGTAACTAATTAATGTCATCCTCCTCAAAGATTTTAAAGCTGCTTGCTGCACCAATTTTTTTATGTCCTTGAGATTTCTCTTCAAGCTCATTATCATCAATGAGGAAACTTGATGTGCTTGCTCCACCACTCTTCTTACGTCCTTCAGCATTGTCATCATCAGCAGTTTCTGACCCACAGGGTTGCGATGAGTCATGGATACTTCTTGCTGAGTAATCTTGTTTAACAAGAATGTTAACTTGACAGTTGTAAGAGATTTCAATCTCGACTAAACCATCAAGTGGGGTTTTTTTCCACAGTACTCCATCGATCATCATGTTTACAACCTCAACTGAATCCTCAATAAACTTGAAGCGAATTTCTCTTACCTAGCTAGCAACAAAATATAAGGTTAACTACTACCATGCAATGAAGGCATCCTCAACTTGAAAGACAATGAGCTCTTAACTAAGTACTGAACACACAACAATTTTAAATGATTTATGACCTGATCAAGGCGAATCCACCTTTTCTTCTGGGAAAGTAAATCATCTTTTGAACCAATAATTTCAAGATATCCATCATCTATGAAAGATGAGGACAGGCCTCTCTGTAATTCAATTTCATCAACCAAGAAAATTTTAATTGATAAGTTCAACAAAAAGTAGTAATAAAACACGAAAACCTGATTAAATTTCCAATCACACAAACAACAACTATGTATTTCACAGAAATAAAAACTAAAAAACATTCACGTACTGTTTGATCTTTCTTTATATCTGCTGTCGTCCAAGGAGTTAGCCCACCAAGAAAACTAGGCAAGTTAAGACAAACAATTGATCTGATGCTGTATGTCAAAGAAATAACTTTAGAATGATGAACTTCAGTTTTGTATATATGTCAAGTATGATTTGCTCACTACCACATTATGAGTATTCCATGAATTCCAATACATTAAACTTATCCAAGGTGAAGGGCTGAATGTAGTGGTGAGCAAATTTGTTCCGACTTCTCAACAATTATTTTCTTTCATTTCACGATCATATAAATGGAAGCAATGCAAAATAAACTGATTGATTCTTGAATTAAGTGATCATATTTTAAGGGCTAAATACTGATTACTACCCTATAGTTTGGGTCTAAAATCAATTCAGTCCCTGAACTTCTAATTTCATCAAAAACACCCCTGTACTTTCAATTTTGATATAATAGTTCCAATTTGTTAGTTTTCCAATAATTGAAGTTATTTAACTTGTTAACGTAGCTCATATATGGCCTATGTTTTATGATGTGGGGTGTCGAGGTGGCCTGCATAGTCAATTTAGGAGTGAGTCCTACTATAAAATAAATAGTTTTTTTAACAAATAATCCAACTATAACTTCAACTCATAACAAAATATTAATGAATTGGACCTATTATATCAAAAGTGAAAGTGCAGGGGTGTTTTTGATGAAATTAGAAGTCCAGGGACTGAATTGATTTTGGACCTAAACCATAGGGTAGTAACTAGTATTTAGCCCATATTTTAACTAAGATGTAAATGTTCACATAAACAAAAGCAGAATAAGGTGAATTGGATTTTGATAGTTTACCTACTAGGAATGCTAAGCAACTCCCACTGATCACCATGATGTTTCAAAACCTCTACTTTTGCAAGTGCGATGCTTAAGGTCCTGTACATTAGGGAAATTAAGTATATTCTTATAATAAAAGAAAAATGTACTAGAAACATTAATCTAAAATTACTAAAATTGAATTAAATTAATAATTTGATATAAGATGTTTATATATTCATGAAAGGCTTATCTATTGATATAGCTGGGCTTGAAATACAGATCATAACGTATCAAGTGTTTGTTATGGTAGGATGAAAGCAGGAAGCTCTATATCATCTAAATTGGCTTACAATAACTACCTTGAAGTATGACGAAAGCGGGAAGCTCCATACAACCTTGGGTCATCGACTCCTACAGAAAATGGGAGACTTTTTTGCTAGAACATGTTTACGTGCTCTTCTATTTAACAAATATTTTGGTTTCACTATTTTGAGTATTTTCTAACTTCCCATGAAGATACAAGTATTTTTGATATATTCATTTTTGCATTTGAGCTTTGCATTGCCAAAAACAAGGTCATCAATATGGTCTTATATTGCATCAAGCATATTGACTGTCCTAAACTCCTAATTCAAGCAAAGCTCTAATCTCTGGGTGAATTCTTGAGATTGAAACTTCCTTTGCTACAGTATCTTGGATATAGATGCATAAACTAAACCACTTTCAAATAGTTACCTACACTATAACAAATTCAGTTTTTGTTTAAGAAAAGCTAGCTCTCATTAAAAGTAAACTTGATAATAAAAAAAGTAGATACAAAATGTGGTTTACCTGTTTTCATATGAAAATTTTGGTAGCAAACAGTAATATAGAGACTTTTGCATCAAAACTTTTGTTACTGAATCCATACATAGTTACCAGTTTAAACTTAATACAACATAAGCGACACAATATTCAGCATTTAAACAGGACATGCTATTATGTGTTGACATATTCATACATTTACTTATGTACAAATGCATGAAAAAGAATAGAAGATGCATGAGATGACTGTGAAGTTAAGGAAATAAAAAGATTTTCCCACCTTCTAAAGAAAATAAGATTAACAAGGGAGAAACTCTTACGGCTTACCCAAGCTGAAGTAGTTCCAAAATCCTCCGTATATTAATGTCGGATTATCCTGAGAAAAATAAAAGGTGCTAATTAAAAAAAAGATGCGTCATTCACTGTAAACTCACTAATGATCTCACGATCGTAAAAAGGATATTAAAAAAATATATAAAAAGGTAAACCTCGAAGTAATGTAATAAATGCAAACAATAGGGTATTTGTTGATGAGCTGTCGCTTTCACCTTAATGAGGATATGCCAGCTGAAATCCAATTCATAAAAATAATGAGAACTTAGTTTCAGCAAACTACTGCTCACCAGATAGTTTTTCCGAAAAAGATTATATTACAGTATAAGTTTCAGTACCTGTCTGTTTTCATCTGCTTTGCATGATTTAGTACCATCCCCAAAATCTTGTTCACCGGTACTTTATCAGCATCAAACTCCTGGAATTTAGCAAAACACATATATGGTACATGTGGAAATTAGATAAGTTTAAATGCTTTAATAACTTGATTAATACACAAATTAATGACAAATCTCTTACCCATCCAAATGAACTTGCAATGTTAGCTTTGATTCCCAATGCTATAGGAACAATGGAGGGTGAGCCTGGCAATTTTAGATCACAGATAACTCCCATAAACCAGTTAGCAAAAACATCCCCGCCAACAATCTGAGCAGCAATATATGTCAGAAACATACCACTGGAACCACAAAAGTTAATCACAGAAAATAGAAAAAAAAAATGGCATTTTAGGAATTTGTGACTCACCATAATTGTCATCTTCTTTTGAATCTCATCAGCAAATTTATGTCCTTTGCACTTAAGATTTTCGAGAATGCCATAAAACTCTTTTAGCGCCTTCTCTGGTTCCTCTGTCTTTATCTTTTGCCTATTAATGAAACTCTGGTCTAGAACAGCAACAACCTTGAAAACAAAATATACTTTCAGCCTATAAAACCAAAGTCAAAAGGCATGCATGATTACAATTATAAAGCTTACATTTTAGTTTCACTAAAAGTCATAGAATTGAAAATGCATTTTCAAGGAGCCACAGTTATCCAGCAAAAAGTAAGAAAAAGAAAGAACCTGATCTTGATTAAGCTGATAGCGAAATTCTTCGAGAAGTCTTACTGCAAAGAATTCCATTTTTAAATCAACAAACACGAAGACTGGGCATTTTGGTATGTCAGTTTTATCAGCAATCCATTTTATGTTCCTTTCGTTGACTGGAACAAATATGTATGAACGATGAATAAGAAATTCATGAGGTATCAACATCTCCTTCAGGGCAGACCTACAATATTGGCACTTTTTTTTATTATATGTAGATATAAATTTGGTATTGAAAACTTAACGTGTTTCATAAGGTCAGTCTTCCCCCCCGAGCAACATTAAAATAAACAACAAGAAGAGTCCACAACCAAATGGAAACCAAAATAACCAAAACGAAAGTTCCCTGAGTTACATATATATAAAATATTTAGCTTCACAATAGGCTTTCTATCCCTGATGGGGTAATGACGTATCCCATAAGCTAATTTGGTAAGAATAGCTCTTAGGTTTTGTGTCTCAGTTAATTTCTTTGGTGTCCTCAAGTGGAACTCACTAAACTGAAGCAGCTATGCCGGAGATGACAATGAGTCATATACAGGACTTTATGTAAAGGAATATGAAGAGAGCTGTAGAATTGGAAGAGGATAGAGATGTGGGAAGAAAACAAATGTTAATAAAATAGGTTTGTTCTAGAATGAATTATCTAAAGTCCTCTATATATGTATACATAATCATAAACAACAGAAAGAAAAGGCTAAAAGTTAAACCAGGTACCCCTTATCATCAGTCTCACTAATCCGTTTTTCAACTATTAGTTCTGCGAGTGCCTTAGCAATTGATGGTAGACCACCTATTTGATCCAGAATTTCATTCTCAATCTTCTGCACTATTTCCCAATTTGACATGCTAAAACGTTTTTCTTCACCGAAACCTTCTGCTTTCGTTGTGACAAAGGACCTGAAGTGCATCCAGCACCATCCTTTGTCCCAAGGCCTAGCAAGAAATACATTATTCTGGCCTACCATATCTTGAGCCACCTCTCTTATCCTACTAGTGACAATGACCGCACCACCACAATGCTTAGGTAATCCGTGTGATAGGCAATCACCAAATTTCTCACCTTCTGGAAGATTATGACCTATATCCGAGTAGAATTCCATAGTATGCCACACATCATCCAACACAATCAGATACCTTTTAGCCGATAAAATATGGTTGAGCCTTTCCAAGAGTGAATCAAGGCCGAGTCCAGAAATACTTGTTTCTTTCTCGCCCAACTTGTCAAGTATGCATGTCACAATGCTGATGCTGACCCAAGTGGCACTAGCACTATCTACTAGTTCTTTTTCTTGGATTATATCCGACAAGCATAACCAAACTATGGGCGAAAACTCAGTTGAGACTCTATGAAAAGTCAAAACCTCTTGCACCATAGTAGATTTACCCACGCCAGCCATGCCTACTATTCCAATTGGAGTAAATCCAACTCGATCTGTATCAACAAGCAATTCATGAATCTCCAGTGTACTTGCATTAGGAAGTACTACTATTTCTTCTAAATTCTCCTTTACAGCCACTTTCTCTTGAGTAAGTAGTCCCAAACGTTTGACAGTGTTGTTCCTCTCTTTCTGCTCCCTTGCATTAGAGACCAAAATCACAAACTTCCTTTTCAGTGTGGTCAACCGCCTCTTCATCTTTAGGAGGAAATAAACCGTGGAAGGACTGTACACTAAAACCTTCTTGTTGATCTCCCTGCCCTCATTTGCAAAGATTCGACACTCTGCCAATGCGTAATTGAGCTCAGACGGATAAGCATTAGCCCGAACATAAGTACTCATTTCCCATGACGCATTCCATGGCATCAACATTTCTAAAGAAAATGGAATTATCTGTGTGTTTACCAAGACACTTTTGATTGCTTCAAAATAAGAGAAGAGATTCATAGCACCTGATAATTCAGACTCCGAATCTACAAGAGACCTCAAAAACTTTTTCCACAGAAACTGAGCAACATCGGCCGCCGCCATTCCCTGTCCTTCCTTCAAAAGAATCAACACATCAGTCCAATCTTGTTAATCCAACTAGGTCTTCTTTGACATGGTTTGGACAGTTATTCCAAACTAAGCTTAATTAGCTGACCATCCTCCTGTGATTGAAAGTAGACCTTCTATCAACTAGTCTAATGACTACCCACCTATCAATCTTTGAACTTAGAATTGGTAACGTGATTGCCAACCCCATATCTCAGTCCAACTTGGACTACAAAATAAAATAACAATTCTTAATGAGGATCATTGTTGCTGTTATTGTTCTTTTGACAAAGATTCCAGCTTCAGTATATAAGAAGCTGATGACATGTCCATATTTCATATGATTTGATTCTGTAACTACAGATCAGAAAACAAGACTCTTACAAACAAGTGATGGAGATAATCAAATGCAGAACAGTCTATCTAAAGCAGGTACTGATGGCAATCATGAACAGAAGAGGTAAGAAAAGATAAAACAGAATCAATATAAAACTTATCTGAACGTCGCCAACACATTGTGAGAAAGTTCAGTAAAAAAAAGCCTCATTCGAAACTCCTAAATCACCAAACAATCCAATTACTGAGTCCGAAACGAAAGCATTGAAGACATAAGCTTTGGATGAATAGAGAGACCGGAGCAGTAACTGAAGGAGGAAGAGATGATGGGTGGTATTGATAGCATTAACATGGGCAGAAATGCAGAGGTGGAGATGGGAGACGCCAACCTCCATGGCAGCACCTCAGTGTGTTTATGACTGAAATTTTTATAGTTACTAGCCTACTCCACCGAATAGTAGGAAAGACCGAGTGTTCTTGTTTAAATTGGGCCTGGGCCGAGGTTTAGTTTTTTGGAGGGTTAAAGGATCCAGTAATGTGATTTATCGAGTTGGATCTTGATGCTTCTTGTATTTCAGTATGTCAGCTGAGAGCTCTTAGAAAAACTAGTACAGTGATTGATTATTCCCTAGTTCTTCTTGTATCATATTCACCGATCAATCAAATTGTCTTTGAATAAAAAAAAAATTTGGGAAAAAAAAAAAGGTATTGTGATTTTCTCCGCAGTAATCTGAGTAGTACCTATATATGGTCATGTTTTCCATATAAGCCTTTCATACCCCCGTCTTTGCCGCGTGCTTAGTTTAGTGTCTCGACATGGCCATCAAGTTCTTGACAGTACGTACTCTTCAGAATTGTCAGCATGATAAGGGATTTCCGAAGGGGCTTGTCACCAAACTTTTCATGTTATTCAAAATTCAAAAGTACTCTTCATGAATCAATGTCATCAGTCTCGTGGCTCTGAGAGTGCTCTTTAGTCTTTAGCCTCATTATCATCAATAGTGAAGATATTGGAAGTACTTTCTGCACCAAGCTTCTTATATGGCTATGAGTCATGGATACTATTTGCTGAGTAATTTTGTTCAACAAGAATGTTGACTTGACGGTGGTGAGAGATTTCAATCGCATCTAACCCATCAAGTGGGGATTTTTTCAACGGTACTCCATCGATCATCATGTTTATAACCTCAGCTGAGTCCCCAATAAACTTGAAGCGAATTTCTCGTACCTAGCTAACACAAATATAAGTAGTTACATTGACTACTACCATATATGCAATGAAGGCATGCAACAAAGAACTCTTAACTAAGTACACACTAAATACACAACAAAATGATGTTGATAAGAAACAGCATTGTATATAAACAAAAATTTAAGATATTGTGTATGACCTGATCAAGGCGAATCCACCGTTTCTTCGGACAAAGCAAATCATCTCTGGAACCAATAATTTCAAGACGGCCATCATCTATCAAAGATGGGGTCAAGTCTATCTGTAATTCAATATTATCAACAAGGTTAATGTATTTAATGAGTGAAGGTAGTAACATATTGTGAAAATGTACCTGATTGCAATTGCCAATCACCGAAACAACTTTGCATGCACATACAGAACTAAAATCCACATCCAAAAAAAAAAAATACTTACACTTTGATCTTTCTTCACATTTGCTTTTGACCAAGGATTTAGTCCGCCAACAAAGCTAGGCAAGTTAAGACAAACAATTGACCTGATGCTGTACATCAAAGAAATAACTTCAGAATGATCGATGAAACTAACTCTTGCAGACTATGAGTTTGGCTGTGACTAGCAAGCATTACCAACATAATATATATGAACCGCTACATGAGTTTTACATGAAATCCCAAAACTCAAACCCAATCAATGGCTGAAAATACGGTGGTGAGCAATTCTATTCTGACTTCTCAACTATTTTTTTTCATTTAGTGATTAAAATTGAAGGATAAAATGATCATATTTTAGTTCGGTAATTGTTAAAAGTAAACAAATTCAACCAACAAGGTGATGTAAATTTAACAATTTACCTACTAGGTATGCTAAGCGTTTTCCACTGATCACCGTGATGTTTCAAAACCTCTACTTTTGCAAGTAACCTGTTTAAGGTCCTGTAATATTTGCGCGCACGCGCACACACACATATTGTTAATAACTTAATACATAAAACAGAAAGGACAATTGACAGCACAGAGAAAATGCCAAGCATGAAACTCTATAAATATCATCTATATTGGCTTATAATATCTACCTTGAAATGTGGCGAAAGCGCAAAGCTCCATACAATCTTGGATCGTCAACACCTAAAGAAAAATAAAAGGACTGGCTATTAATCACAATATTATTTAACAAATATATATATATATACTTCCACTACTTTCTAACTTCCAATGTGTGTGTGTGTGTTGAAAATCCTTTAGTTCTGCCCAAGCAAGCACATCCATACACACTAGAAGCTGTTTCACATATATATCCTTTCAATAATTTCTAATTTCCCATGAAATATATAAAGCTTTGAAATCCTTTAGTTCTGCCAAAGCAAACACATCCATACACACTAGAAGCTGTTTCCAGCATATCGAGAAATCTCCTAATTTTAGTATAGCTTTGATCTCTTTTTTAATACGAAACTGAACCATCCTTTGTCTACACCTTCGATGTAGTTACACAAATTCATATCCGTGCACAGTGCACTACAACAGAGGTTTTGGTAAGAGCAAAGCTCCAAAAGTTAATGCTCCCACAAAAGTCTAAGAACAAATAGTTAAGCTGATCAAAAAACATTATTGTAAAAGCAACAGTAACTAACCCTAGTAAAATTCATTCACCAACCGTGTTTTGATTTGCTGTTTTCAACACTATTTTTAATTCAAGAGAAAAGTGAGATTAGAGAGGGAGAAATCCTTACCAAAGCTGAAGTAGTTCCAAAATTCTCCACGGATTATTGGCTGGTTATCCTGAGAAACAAGATATGCAAATGAAAAACACATACCTCATTCACGAAAAAAATAATCGGTACAAAAAAAGAAAAAAAATCAATAATCAGTAAAGCAGCTAAAGGAAATTTCAAAGTAGTGTTTGTAAAAGAAAGAATTGAAAATCAAAAACAAAGAACTGAGCACTTTTTTTTTTTTTACCACATTTTCCATATTTGGTTTGTGAACTGGATGACATAACTGCAAACAATATGGTATTTCTTGATAATCTGTAGGAATGGCGGCTTCCATCTTGATGAGGATATGCCAGCTGAAAATCCAATATATGAATATAATAACAGTTAAATTTCTTCAATGCCACATGGTCCATAGGAAAAGAGTAAAGTTTCTAGAGTACCTATCTGTTTTGATATGTTTTGTATGCTTTAGAACTGTCTCCAATATCTTGTTCACTGGTTTCATTGCATCAAATTCCTGGAAATTAGAAAACAGAATGTTGTGTTTGGAAATTACACCAAATAAGCTTGCAAGTTTAAAGTAACATTTTTTATAATTAAGTTGATTATACAAAGACTAATAAGAAATCTCCTACCCATCCAAACGAAAATGGAATGTTACTTTTGATTCCGAGTGCAATGGGAACAATGGAGGGTGAGTCTGGCAATTTTAGATCGCATAAAACTCCTAAAAACCAGTTAACAAAAACATTTCCACCAACAATCTGAGAAGCAATACATGTTTGAAAATTAACCATTGCATCCAAAGAAAAAATTAAATAAGGCAAGTTAGGAATTGTGACTCACTATAAATGTCATCTTCTTTCGAATTTCATCAGCAAAATCATGTCCTTCACCCTTAAGCTTTGCTAGAGAACCATAAAACTCCTCTAACGCCCTTTCTGGTTTCATTGGCGAACATCTTCGCGTAATGAAACTCTCATGTAACACAGAAAGAACCTAGAAAATGAATTATAGTATAAGCAAACTTCACAAAATGACTTGCAAGGTTACAGTTCAAAGATTAAATCCTCTATAATTTATTAATTGGACTAATAATCATAGAGTTGAAATGGCTTTTGAAGGAGTGACAGTTATTAAGAAAGAAAAAAAATACCTGCACACGATTAAGCTGGTAGCGAAAGTCTTCAGCTAGAGCTCCTATAAGGTCGCTTTGGAAATCAATAAACACAAAAACTGGGCATTTTGGCATGTCCATTTTATCATGAGCCCAGTCGAAATTTCTTTTGTTGATCGGAACATACTCCCATGAACAATCAATAAGAAATTCACGAGGTATCAACATCTTCTTCAGGGCAGACCTACAAAATTTGGAATGTAAGCCATTTTAATTCCTATTGGTTCTGATTGCATGCAGATATTAATTCTGGGGTTCAAAAATGAATGCAAGTTATAATCAATAACATAAATTGAAAAGAGTTCAAAATTTTGTTATAGTCCAATACAGGACAACATAAAACTAGATCATGAAACAGTTGAGTTGTGAGATGGAACTGATCAAAGTCAGTGATCTATATAAGCAAGTTTAAAATTATAGATCCATCAGATAAAAAGAAAAAAGTAAAAACTGATAAACAAGACTACCGTACCTACTATAATCATTCTGACTGATCTGGTTTTCAAAGATTAAGTATGCGAGAGTTTTGATCATTAATGGCAGACCACAAACTTGATCCAGGATTTCATTATGGACCTTTCTCACAGTTTCTGTATTTGACACGCCAAAACGTTTTTCTTTACCACACCGTAATCTTTCATGGAAGATAAAGCTGTCGAAGTATAACAAGCACTGTCCTCTATCCCAAGGCGTAACAAGAAACAAGTTATTTTGGCCCAAGCCAACCATATGTTGAGCCACTTCAGTTATCCTACTAGTGACAATGACCGTACCACCACAGTCCTTGGGCAATCCGTGAGATAACTGATCCCCAATTTTCTCACCTTCGGGTAACTTATAAGATAAATCTGAACAGAACTCCATAACGTCCCACACATCATCCAACACAATCAAATACCGTTTACCCGATAAACTATGATTTAGCCTTTCCAAGAGCTCGGCAATGCCAAGGTCTTGCCTCGCTATGGAAATCTCCAACATTTCGAGGATACATGCCACAATGCTAATGCTGATCACCTCATGACTGGCAGTGACATTTGGTCCCTGTTTTCTACCTTTGATTATATCCGACAAGCATAACCAAACTATGGGATCATATTCAGACCACACGGTTTTCAAGACATTGTGCACAAAAGTGGACTTACCGACGCCAGCCATGCCAACTATCCCAATTGCTGTAAATCCAGTTCCAGTTGGATCACCAACAAGCATGCGGGAGTCCTTAAATTCACTATATATCCCTACATTAAGAAGTGGCACGTTTTCACTTGAAATGTTCTTTACCTTCTCAGCAAATGGCAAACATTCTTCTGCCACACTGGTCTTCTCTTTTGGTGTAGAGATTGATGGGCTGGGTGTGTTAGATATAGGTGTTTGGTGTTTTTGCCGTTCATGCACCAGACTGGAGACTGCAGACTTCCTTTTGAGCATGGTCAGCCGCTTATGCAGAGTACTTTGGCATATCCCCACCATATCTAGAGCCACTTCTGGTATCCTACTAACCACAATGACTGCACCACCACCATCCTTAGGCAACCCATCAGATAACCGATCCCCAAATTTCTCACCATCAGGAAGCTGATAGCCAAGGTCCCTACAGAACTCCATATTATGCCACACATCATCCAACACAATTAAATACTTTTTACCTGATAAAAGGTGGTTGAGCCTTTCCAAGAGCGAATTAAGTTCAAGGCCAGAAATACCGGCAGTCTCCTCCTCCCCCAACTTTACAAGTATAAGTTTCACAATACTGATGCTAATGCTGGCCCCACTGGCACTATTAGTGTTGTCTACAACATTATGTTCTTGTATTATATCAGACAAGCATAACTGAATGATAGGAGAAAACTCAGAGAGCACAGCTGTCTCTTCCACAAGTCTTTGTACTAAAATGGACTTACCCACACGAGCCATGCCGACAATCCCAATGGATGTAAATCCAATTCCAGCTGCAGAGCCACCAAGCAAGCCCAAGAGCTCAACCATAGTTGTAAAGTCTTCTGAATTCATTGCAACAGAAAACACCACAGTTTCTTCTGAATTCTTCTTTAACACCACTATATCCTTCTCAGTAAATCCCAAACATTCCACAGAGTTTCTCCCTTTTCGCTCCCTCAAGATAGAAGTAGGTATTGATGGGCTCTCAAGCACCAAAGTCTCAAACTTCCTTCTCAGTGCCGTCAGCCTCTTCTTCATCTGTAGGATGAAAAAAACAGCGGAAGGATTCAACGGTAAAATCTTCTTTTTAAGCTCCCTGCACTCCTTTGCAAAGATTTGGCACTCTGCCAGTGCATAGTTGAGCTCCAAGAGATAAGTATTTGCCCGAACATAAGTATTCACTTCCCATGATGCATTCCACGGCATCAACATTTCTAAAGAAAATGGAATTATCTGCGTGTTTACTAAGATATGTTTGATTGCTTCAAAGTAAGAAAAGAGACTCATAGAACCTGATAATTCAGACTCTGCGTCCACTAGAGACCGCAAGAACTTTTTCCACAGAAATTGAGCAACATCAGCTGCCGCCATCGCTTCTGCTTCCTTCAACAGAATCAACACTACCCTCCAATTTTGTGAACCAAGCTTAGCAGTAAGAGCTAGCTAGGTGGAAACTGGGTCTCCTTTCACATGGTTTTGGGGAGTAGTTCCAAACTAAACTAAAATTAATCAACTAAAACTAGACTTGCATCAAGTAGTTTAATTCAGAAAGTTTACTCATTCTAACAATCAATTATTGAAGAAAACTCCAAACTAATGAGGTCAACAAGTGAGCTGTCTTACTCTCACAGAATCATATTCCATTCCTTCAGCTTTGAATTAGGGAACGTGATGGTCAACTCTATCCCCCTCCAATTCCCATTTAAAAAAAAGAATCAGGGATCATTGTGTTGCTGTTATCTTTTATTAAAGACTCAAGCTTGACCATCCAAGAAACTTAATCAAGCATTATCAAAACTAGTCTGTAACTACAAACCAGAACACAACACACTCACAAACATTAACACAGTACAACACTATCAAATGCAAGCCCTGATTAAAGTGAACAAGCTAAGGAAAAAAAAACAGAAGCAATGAAAAACTTATCTGAGTTCGTCATGACAAATAGCTCCATTGATTTGTAACTGGTAAAGATATAAGCTTTGGATTGGATGGGGGCAAAGTAAGTGGCGGAGGAAGAGACGGGAGGCGCCACCACCATGGGGCAGCACCTCCAGTGTTTTTAATCTTCAGTTAACTTTTTCACTGTTATAAAATATTCTTTATGAGTTTCCAAATTAATTGGGCCTGGACCGGGTTTGTAGGCCGGGAGGTTCCAGTTAATCACTTGGTCTATTATTGATAGAGCTGTCTTTTCGGTGATTAATTATTCTATGGTGCCTGAGTATCATTTTGCATTGCCTCAAGCAAATAGAATTGAGTTACTTTTATAAGTTCTGTTGCAATGGGTAAAAATAAAATTATAAGGGATTAATCAACAAGTTGTTATGGGAATCAATGATATGTAAAGAATCGAAGAACAAGTTGTTTCCACACCTCCACCATCAATCATACCTAGTTCCCTCAGTCACCCTTCGACCTGTAAAGAATCGAAGAACAAGTTGTTTCCACACCTCCACCATCAATCATACCTAGTTCCCTCAGTCACCCTTCGACCTGTAAAGAATCGAAGAACAAGTTGTTTCCACACCTCCACCATCAATCATACCTAGTTCCCTCAGTCACCCTTCGACCTGTAAAGAATCGAAGAACAAGTTGTTTCCACACCTCCACCATCAATCATACCTAGTTCCCTCAGTCACCCTTCGACCAACACCGAGACCACAAGTCCACAGCCATTCCTCCCTTTCTTCTAACGAAGCCCCAACCCACCTCTCCTCTTTTCTCATCTCTCTCTCTCTTCCCATTTTTATTTTCTTCACCAATTTTCCACCTTTTCAAAGAATTTCAAGGAAGACTCAGAAGGGGCTCTCAGTACTTCGAATCATGTGAGAGTTTGATTTTGGAGTTAGGGTTGTTAAGCTCTAATTCATCTTGTACAAATGTTGATGCTTTAATTAAAATAAATGTAATTTCCTTTGTGTATGCTTTAAATCTAAACCAATAAAATTATGTTTCTAGGCTTTATCTCATTTTGAAATTATATCGTGGGCAATTGTGATAAATAGATTTTTTTTTTTTTTGTGAAATAAAGAGTTCATACCAAACAGTATGACCCTGGTTCATAGATTCGAATAGTACAAAAAATGGACTACTCTATTTGGACAATGATAGCGCAGAGTAGTCCATGCTAACAAAAACACCTCACCTCGTAGGCACTATATTCTACCTAACTTCAAACACCGAGCACGCAATTGTGGTACATTGAAGCTAAGTACTTCTATAAAGGCTCATAGAGACACTTATACTAGCATAGATATTATTCTAAATAGAGCTAAACTAAACAACTAGTGTCTCCTTCCCTAACAGGAAAGGAAGTATCAACAACTAAACAATAAGGAAAAAAAAAAACCCAATGAACATTCTGAACCTAAGAAGATCAAGCCCAAAAATTAACAGCAACACTCCAGGCCCAAGTAACAGTCCAAGAAGCCCATCTAGGGAAAACCCTAGTTGCACCTCAGGTAGCCACCAAAACAACTATGCCTCCATCTGAGATACCAATTCCGGCCGGCCCATCAATCCAACCAGCCCTGACCTACTTGCCGGCCACCACGCCGCCACTATCGTCCCCGAGGAATGGAAGGTCCAAAAATGGCCTTCTCCACAGATTCCCAATGTTAGGTCATCCACCACCTCAGCAACCACCGCACCACTAGCCTCTATCACAGCCTCCCTGCCTTTGTGGCCTCTTGTCAGTGCATCGCCCACTAGACGACATTGTATCTCTATCAAAGCTAGAAAGAATCCCACTAACACCAGCTAATCGAGGCTGAGCCAAAACCCCAAGAGGCCATATCGACACGATCGTCCCACCATCATAAGCCCAAGAGGGCAGGCACTCACTAGGAGGAACATGAAGCTCTTGTAAGGATAGAATGCAGCATTGGATCAAAGAGATCCAATCGAAAACTGAACCAATGTTAGGCATAACAGCCAAATCAAACACTACAGTAAGAGACAACACCAGGACGAGCCTGGCAATCCGACCGGTGGCTGAGAATAGTGCGGCCATCATGCCCAGCTCCTCTAATAGACGCCTCTAGGGTTCCAAGAGGGAGAGGCATCAAAGCTCTAGTCATCGTATCTTAATTAGTTATTTGTGATGAATAGATTGATCAATTGACAACTTATTAATCTTGTTCCATCTAGAATTTGAGTGTGGCGATCATTAGCTGGATTAATTGTAGCTAAGCTTGCTTGGGTCTCTATTAACTTGCTTTCTAGACTTGTAATTTTGGATATTGCGGCCTTAACCGTCGTAATGCCCAAGTTAGAAAGCAGGGCCGATCCTGAGATTAAGAATTAAAATGTGGCCTCCGATACATTTTTTTTCTTTTGCCAAATAACAATACAAAATTATGTATTTTGAATAAAATAAAAGTAGAATTAATTACAAAACAAAAGTATATGAATTTTTGTTCATCCATAAATTTCTGAAATACAAAAAATAGTTAAACATAAATTTATATGGAAAAGGAAAAGAAAGAAAAAGGTGGGTTTGGCCACTGGGTCCACTAACGAGAAAAAAAAAACTTAAAAAGTTGTTGATTCATGGACATAACTATAATCAGAGACAATCGCATGAGAGGGATTCTATACATTGATGATTGGTTTGTGCCTTACTCGCCCTCTTCTTCCTTGGGTGAGTGTCAATCAAACCAAGTGGCCTCCCCCTCTTCCTTTGGGGAGCCACGGTCTCAACCACACTTCCACTAAGTGTGGTTGCAGTGCCTCTATCTGCAGCACTGTGCCCCTTGTTGGGAACTTCTAACCTTGCAGGCATATTTGCAGCTGGTATATGTGATCTCTTCACTTTTGCTATATCAGTAAACTCATCAGGCATCGAATCTGCTACATTCTGAAGATCGATTATTCTTTTCACTTCATTTTCACTTTGTGAAGTGTGGGGATCAAAATGAGACAGAGTGAGGACAAACCACGACAATTCATGTCGTTCCCTTGGAAAATCCTTTTTCCTATCTCCCCCTAACGAAGGGAAGACTGTCTCATCAAAGTGACAATCTGCAAATCTAGCGGTAAAGAGATCGCCTGCCAAGGGTTCCAAATAGCGGATAATTGTTGGGAATTCGTGTCCAACATAAATACTTAATCATCTCTAGGGACCCATTTTGGTGCTCTGTGGGGGCGCAACAGGCACATATATTGCGCAACCAAATATGCGTAAGTGTGAAATGTCAGGCTCCTATCCAGTTACCAACTGGTAGCAGAAAATGGTTGGTCTGAAATGAATGAGTAAAGCTGCGTGCAATATTGCATAACCCCATGCAGATATAGGCAGGTTGGTGCGCATAACCAATGCCCTAACCACCATCTGTAGCCTTTTGATGGTGGCTTATGCGAGACCATTTGGTGTATGTACATGGGATACAGGATGCTCTACATCGATCCCGATTGACATGCAATAATCATCAAATGCTTTTGATGCAAACTCTTCAGCATTATCAAGCTTTATAGACTTGATAGGGTGATCAGGGTGGTGAGCCCTTAAATGTATAATTTGTGCTAGGAGTTTTGCAAATGCAGCATTTCTTGTGGACAATAAAATGACATGTGACCAGCGTGTCGAAGCATCCACCAGAACCATAAACTACTTGAATGGTCCGCATTCTGGATGGATAGGTTCACAGATACCTCCTTGTATCCTTTGTAAGAATGGAATGTTTTGTTTTGTATCTTTAGCATAGGAAGGTCTCAATCCTGTTTTTGCTAAAGAGCAGGCTTTGCGAAACGAGTGATATGCCTTTGAAATAGTCAATGAGGCATAATGGGAGGGAGGTAGTGCTTCTGATACTTCAGAAGGCAATGGTTGTATTTGTGCGATAGTAGGACCGACACTTTGCAGTGTGGCAGACTTTTCTCTCATTTTATTTTTCACTCGAAAGAAGGGATGTCCATATGAGTTCTTTAAAATACAGATCATCATGTCACGACTGGGGTGCCCTACGCGGTCATGCCAAAGCCTGTATGAGTCAGTGTCCCACATTTCGTTGTTGGTGACAGCATAGGATTCAATGATCCTAATCATAGTGAGGTACAGTCCACTAGATTGACTCATAACTTTCTCTAAAATTAATGCGTTTCCTTCCACATTCATTAGAGTTAATATCAAGATATTCAGTTCCATTCCAGAGAAACTTATCAAGGTTCGATTAGCTCTTAGTGCATATAGAGAGTCTGTGACTTGAAATGTTGTGTCATTAGGCAGCAAAAATTTGGCAGTTCCTCGCCCTTTTATTACTTGTGATGATCCAATCATCATAGTCACAGAGAAATTATAGGCTATTGATTCAATGAATAATTGCCTATTTCTTAATATTGTGTGGGTAGTCCCACTATCAATTAAGCACTTAAGTTCTCCTCCATTCATTCCTACAAATAAATGGGAGGTATTTAGAAAATATAGCTCATATTCTTTAGAGTATTTCTATTTGTGTAGAATGGTATTATTTTCATTCTAATAATTTTTCTCTAGATGTATGGCTTTACATCTTTATAGTGCTATGTCGAACCATGTAAATATGTGTAGTAAATAAATTTGAATAAATTCAGTGCTTCAAAATAAAATTCAAAATTTATTAATAATCCAACGATAATCAAATCAATGTCTTTGTTCAGAAATCTAATTCATCAAACCATTCTTTAAGACCAAATAATAGTCTAATTAAAAATGAGGCATTATGCCTTCACAACTGTCTTTGGAAAATAAAACAGATCAGTCAAGATTGAGAGCATCCATTGACTTAGCAAGTTCCTCTTTGCCATTGAAGTCTGCAATTGTAAGGTTGACGTCTAGATCATGACCTCCTTCTTCCATATAGTGAGCCTCTTGTTCTTTAGACTCTCTATACCTCTTGTAATTGGCTGCTACTCTGTTGTTTGCTTGGCAGTTCTTGTACCAATGCCCAATGAATCCACACCTATAGCATGGTTCATTGTCAACTCTTTCCTTTTGCATATTGTTTCCACGATCCCCATGTCCCTTTCCACGTGGTGCATGGTTGCCACGTGGGTAGGGATCAGCATGTCTAAACCCCCTTGCATTGGAATTCTTTCCACCTTTCATTTTTCCATAATTAACCTCGAGAATTTTCTTTGTCCCAGTGGGCCTGGCATTGTTGTTCAAGAGAACCTCATTATGTCTCTCAGCCACTTGCAGTAGGCTTA
The DNA here is from genome assembly GCA_002564525.1 of Rosa multiflora. Lineage (NCBI taxonomy): Eukaryota > Viridiplantae > Streptophyta > Magnoliopsida > Rosales > Rosaceae > Rosa > Rosa multiflora. Next base: position 39,145 of record BDJD01005500.1, read on the forward strand.
TTAACTTATTGAAGGTTGTGATTCTTTTGTTATCATACTCCAATTTATACTGGTTCGCTAGTATAAATGCTGAAGTAGGAAAGGTGGTAAGAGTCTTGTAGATCATATCATCTTCTGTGATTTCATTTCCACAGAAATTGAGACGTGCCTTAAGGCTCAACATGTCCTTGTTGAAGTCATTGACCCTTTTGTAGTCAAGCAAGCGGATTCCATTCCACTGAACGGCCAGTTCTGGGAGTAAAATGTCATGAATGTTCCCGAAACGTCCCTTAAGGGCATCCCACAGTTCTTTGGGTGTCTTCAACTGAAGGTACTCCCAACGTATGCTAGGATCAATATGTCGCCTCAGAAACAGTAAGGCATCTGCTTTCACCTTATTAGATAGTTCATCATCTTTGGGGTCGGTAATGGTGGCAGTGTAGTCTTTTGCTACAAAGGCAGTTTCTACATCGGAAACCCAACGATGGTACTCAAGTCCTTCTGAGTCTAAGATGTCAAAGTCAGGTTGAGTTGGATCAGCCATCTACATAAAACAAGAGAGAAGATATAAATTATGCAGTCATAAAAACATCCACGTAAATTATTTTCCAAAAATATGAATTAGATTTCAAGACCAAGATTCATAATGGTCACATTTTTTTCCGATGCTACGTGAAAATGCATTATCACGGTAAGTATGTATGTATAATGCTCATGAATTTTCATTATCATGGCAAAGCGGATTATATATGTTGCATTCTAAAAATAAGCATAACACATTTAAACATAGCATATATAAGAAATAAACTATGGCATGCTCAAATTTCATAAATATACAACAAATTATATACTACACATAATAATAGCAAGAACATATCATGCATAAAATAAAATATAAACAATAGCATAATTAAAACATGCTTAAACATAATTATGTTAAAAATATCATCAATAAAATATAAAGCATGCTTAAACATAATTATATAAATAACAAGGCATGCTTAAAATGATCAAAATTATCTTAACTAAACATGCTTAATAACAAAATAAAAGCATAAACAATAGAGTATAAAGCATGCTTAAAAATAGAAAACATAAATAAAATTCAATGCTTGGTTAAAATCATAAAATAAAATAAAGAAAACATACTTGATTTTGAGAAAATAAAACAATCCTAGCACACGCGCGTGTTGATGCAGGCGTGCGTAGCGATGTTTTTCACTTTTTTGTGCTTGAGAAAAAAAAAAAAACTGGGCCGCTTCCTCTTTCTTTTGAGCAATGGGCTATGGTTTTTCTTTTTCTTTGCCCTTCTTTTATTTTTTATTTTAGATTGGGCCGGCTTTTTCATTGGGCCGGATCAGCCCCTTTTTTTTCTTCCTTCTTTGATCTTTTTGCTTTTTTTCTCTGTTTTTTTTTTCCCGTTTTTCCTCTCGTCTTCTTCTTCGCGCTCTCTGTTCTTCGTGTTGGTGTGGAGGCAGCGCCGGCGAGGAGGCTATGCAGCGACTGCAGACGGGTGGGCTAGAGGCTGTTACAGATCAGGTTGCTGCTGCAAGGGTGGGCTGGGATGCAGGCTGATGCAGATCGGGTTACTGCCCGGAGGTAGGGCTGAGGCCAATCTGGTGGGAGGCCGCACGCGAGCTGCTATGGTTGCTAGAATCTGCGCAAGTGAGGCAGCGTAGGGCTACGGGATCTGCGCGGCTGTGCGTGCGGGCGGCTGAAAGGTTGCTGCGACTGGGCTGCAGGCTGCAGATCGGTTGCTTCACGGTGATGTGGGTGCGGCTGGGCTTGCGAGGGCGTTGCAGGCAGGTGCTTGGCCAATGTGGGCTGGCAGGGTGAGGTGTGTGCTCAAGGCTGCTGCAAGGCGGGGAGGGCTGGTTAGAGGCCGGTCTGCTGCAAAAGAGATGGAGGCCGGATGGGGCCGTTTTGGGGAAGAAGGAATTTTTTTTTTTAAATGGTAGCGGCAGAAAAAAAAATTCTAGGGTTTTTTTTCTTGGCTATTGGCTTTGAGCGTGCTGATAACGTGTTAAAGTAAAATGACAATTGGAATTGGTCTACTCATTTCATTTCATAGTCCCTTTATATAGGGATAGAATTACAATGGAAATATCGATTACTTTAATGATACTAAATGTTGATTGATCCATAATTGCGCTGATTGATGGTAATCACTGATTCCTTGATTCCCTCTCCGTCAGTTGCTTTGACGAAGGCACACAATATGTTTTTCCTTTAACACTAAAATGTTTTTGTGAGATATGAGAATTGTTCTCATATCAATTATACCAAACATTTTTCTGGTAAGATATGAGAATTATCCTCATAACAATTATGTCAAAAAAAATTTATGACAAACCCAAATTCAAACATAACCCATTTAATAATCTGTTAAAAATACAAACTAAAATCCAACTGTTCAAGTAAATCCAGAATATGTATCTGGCCCAAACTCGAGGTTACTTGCTCTAGTTGAAATAGAGTTTATATTAGAGATATTCTCGGAGAATCTTATGAGATATCCAATCAATGTACGATTATGTTCCATGTACAACTCTATCTCTATGCTTGTAATCCTCTGTATAAAGAGGCCCCTATTATCAATGAAAGTACGACTCAATTCTCTCCTAATTCAGTTTTCCTTAAACACGTTATCAGCACGAAGCCCTAACCCTGAAACAAATAGACAAACCCTGATTCAAGAAGCTAAAAACCTTGAATTCGGATACAAAACCTTGACGTCTTTTCTGCCTCCACCTCACATCTTTAAGAACTCGATCCCAGGAGTCCAGAACCGGCGGCCCCACCACAAGAACCGGCCGGAAACCTACCGAACCGGCCACCGGAAGCTCCATACAACTCGCAGTAAATATTCCACCGGTTCACCATCTTCCAGACCTCCAATTTCCACCAAATTTTGGTAGCAGAAGCCTCTCAACCTAAAGATTCAGGAACTGGAAGAAAAAGCACAAAAACAGGCATAAAAGTTGGCGAACCAACCGACTAAATCTTCCACAGAAAACCGGCAAAAAAGAGAAGAAAAGAGAAAAAAAAAAAAAAAAAAAAAGAGGAAAAGAAGGAAGCCCAGAGGCCCACTGACGCAGGCCCACCGCCACGTCAGCTTCCAGGACCCACTGCCATGTCAGCACCCAGGGACCCATTGCCTCGTCAGCATCAGGACCCCATTGCCACATCAGCACGGACCCCACTGCCACTTCAGCGACCAGTCAACGCCGGTTGACCAATTCCGGTCAACTTTCCGGTGACTTTTTCTGGCCAATTTTCCCGACGATATTTTCTGGCCACCTATTTCAAGGTATTTTTTACTAAAAGTTCCCTTTTTTTTAGTTTTTATTCAATTTCTCTTCTTTTTCTCGGGGACTTGCAACATCCCTTCTTCTACCCCCCTTTCTTTATCATAGGGGAGACCAAATTAAACCAAACTGTGAGAGTTTGTACTCACTCTAAGCTTGGAGCTTGTAGAGTTCTCCAAACTTAGAGTTTGTTGAGATAAAACGATTGACCGCAAACATCATTGTTTCGATCTAATCCAACCCCTCTTGGAATCGAATTTCTTGGAAGAGACTATGTTCAGAAATTTCTAATTTTTTGGAAGCGACTACGCTCAGAAATTTTATTTGTTTTTGTGGTAGCCTATTTCGCTCCGAAACTAACCCTAATTTCTTGTTCTTTTTCAGGATGAGTAACCTGAACAAATTGGACTTTGATCCATTGAGAACAACTGGCTCTAAATATCACAGGTTGATTCGTGATATCCGCCAGCATCTCAAGGCCGATGGAATCTTGGATACGATTCTCGAGCCTAGCCAGGACATGCTAACTGTTGAGCAAGCTCAAGCTTTGGAAGCAAATAAGGCTAAAGCCATCATCCTAATGACTCGACGTATGGATGATTCGCTCTAGTATGAGTGTATGAATGAAGAAGACCCCAGAAGGCTGTGGGTCTCACTCGAAGAAAGATTTGACAACGTCCGTGACTCCTTGCTTCCTGACCTAGAAGTGAAATGGCATAGCCTCCACTTCTGTGATTTCAAGTCAGTTCTTGACTACAACTCGGAAGCACTTAGCATTAAATCCTTCATGGAATTTTGTGGTAAAGAGATCACAGATGCGATGTTGATTGAGAAGACTCTCTCTACCTTCCCCGTCTCTGCATTGATGGTTGCTACGAACTATCGAATCGATGTTGTTGTAGGACGGATCACAAGGTTTCATGAGCTCATTGGAGCTATGAATGTTGCTGAAAAGCATGACAACATCCTTATGAAGAACTATAATTCAAGATCCGTGGAAATAGAGCATATTCTGGAATCCAATTATAGTTACACCCCTAAGAGAAGGCGCCAAGGGCGAAACCCTAATCTTAAGGATACTTCTGGACGTTCTGGTCCATATAATGGCTCTACTTTGGAAGGTAACCACCAAAATAGGCGAACACGGAACCGAAGAGGTAAACGTGGAAAGAGAGGGGGAGGCAACGCCTCTGGCCATGTTGGTGGTGCCACCAACACTAAGAGCCATCTAAATGACGCTTTCAAAGTGCCTCAATCAATGAAGTTTGAGCAAAGAGATGTATGTTCTCGATGTAGAGTGTCTGATCATTGGGCACACATTTGTAGAGCTCCTGAAGAAATCGTCACCGCCTACAAAGCATATTGTGAAGCAAGAGAAGCTCATTATATGGAACAAGAAGATCAAGAAGATGATCTAGAGTGAAGGGTTGAAGACTACAAATCTGGCTGGGATCAATATATCGCCAATTCTGTTTAAGTCTTTATTTTTCCAAGAGATGTAATAGGCAATTGCCATATATTTTTGTAGTAAATGCCAATAATTTATTTTTTCTTCAAAGTAGGCTCACTCAAAGTAAGTGTGATGTCTAGGAAGGTTCTGAGATTAGTGATACTTAAGCCAGCCTTGCTCCACCAACATCTCTCTACTCATCTGGTCACATTTATTTTGAAATTACCGAAAGAAGTTAGACGACTACCATTGTTTTGCATTAGCTATCATTTTGTATTAAATTTTGTTTAGTCAAAGAGACAATGATGTAACTCTGTTAGCTTATGAATAAAATTTTGAGTTCTTTATGACTCCATTTTGATTCTGAGCATATGACTTTTGTGACTACGATGGCTGGGCCATCAGTATTAATTCAAGGACAAGGAATAGCCCAAGTTCCACTTGCCAAATGGCACCTTGATTACTGTCACAGAAACTCTCTACGATCTTAGGGCAAATCATATCCTATGAATAGCCAACGGATTCCATAAGAAAACGCATGTAGAGAACGGAAATGAGTTCCTTTGCAATACCTCTAATGATTGTGAACAAAAGCGCATCTTAGAGAAATTTATATGTCTATCTAGTGGACTTTATGTCACTATTCGAGCTATTAAAGCCAATAAAGTTACGAGAGAAGATCTCTTGGATTTAGACACATATTGGCTTTGTCACGACATGATAGGTCATCCTAGTCATGATATGATAATCCATCTACTAAAGACTTCACATAGACATCCTTTCTCTCGAGGGACATGAAGCATGAATCAAAAGTTGATTCCTGGACTAAGTGTGACCGACGCTGCTGCCTAGGGCACCGCCTCCGTCCACCACCAGCCTAAGGCTGGCGCAATCCCCATCCATAATGCCATGGATGGCGTCCATCATGGTGACGGCGCCCCAGGTGATGCTACAATCACTAACTTGCTTCAAAGTAGCGTTTCAGACGCTCATGCCTAACCAAAATTCTCATTGGTTGCTTCTAAAGTCTCTCGCTCGTTTTACAAAACCCGTTCCTTAGGGAAATTAGGACTAAGACCGTCCTATGAAAAGGATATAAAAATACTCATCATGTTCTTACATAGAATTTGTGGGGATTCTGTGGACTAGTTCAACCAACTTGTAGACGCTTAAATATTTCATGATGTTGGTTGACACGCAAACACGCTGGTCACGTGTTGTGCCATTGTCCACCTATAAATGCTGCTTATGCTCCACTCCTAGCACATATCATATGACAACGGGCTCAATCCCCAGATCATCGTATTCAATCAATTGGATTTGACTATGCTAGAGAGTTTACATCGAAAGACTTTCGATGGATATTGCAATGGAACTGATGTTGGACATCATATTCCTATATACACACCTAAATGGTCTTGCGGAAAAGACTACGATGGTAGTCCGGACATTGGTAATGTGCACCAATCTCCTTATATCCGGTTGGGGTGATGCAATATCGCATGCAGCTATGCTAATTCATCTACGACCCACCACCACTCAATGTACCTCTGCGTTACAGCTAGTGACTGGGTACAAGTATCGTACTTACACATATTTGAGTGAGCCATTTATATGCCAATTGCATCGCCACAGTGCTCTATGATGGGTCCTTACAGACGAATTGGCAACTATATTGGATTTGAGACTCCAACAATCGTCCGCCACTTAATGCCCTTGCAAGGCGATCTCATTACTGCTAGATTTGCTGGTTGTCACTTTGATGAGACAGTCCTCCCGTCGTTAGGGGGAGATAAGAACACGGATGTTCAGCAGGGAAGACATGAATTATCGTGGCATGTCCTCACTATGTCTCATCTCGATCCCTGTTAAAGTGACGAGATCACACAAATATGCTGCAAACATGCCTGCAAGGAAGTATGTCCCTACGAGAGGACGTAGCGCCACCCTACACGGAGGTAGGCATGACGCCAACGCCAAAGATAGTGGCACTCTGGCATTATAGGCCATGGCCCTAGCTAGGATGCGTGGGAGGCCCGTGGGTTCGAATGACACTTTGGCACATCCCAATCCTTTTATCATCAAGACTCAAAATCCATCTCATGAGAATCTTCCAGGTTAGGGTTATCATTGGGGGACGCATCAACGTTAGAACCTATTCCTGAGAATATAGAGCTCTATGAAAATTACACTAGTGTACATGAGACGTGGGATAGAAACTCCATCATAATTGATGATGTAGTCACGCACTTCGTTGCACATGAGTTTGTTGAGTCCGATGATATCGAACCACACTCCGTTGATGAATGAATATCAACGTAGAGAGATTTGGCCTAAATGGAAAGATGTGATCCAAGTAAAGTTGGATTCTCTAACGAAGAGGAAGGTTTTCAAGCTAGTGATGCCAACACCTCCTAACATAAAACTTGTTGACTAATGGGTGTTCGTTAGAAAGTGTAGTGAGAAAAAGATATGGTAATCTCACCTCATGGCGCAAGGCTTCTCATAAAACGCCCTGGAATCGACTACGATGAGACATATTCTCTCGTAATGGATTTCATTGCACTCCACTACCTTGTCAGTTTGGTAATTTCTGAATAACTGAACATGCAACTTACAAATGTGGTCACTATGTATCTATATGGGGATCTAGATACGGAATATACATGAAGGTTCATGGTGAACTTCATTTACCCAAGTCAAGTGGCTCTAGACCACGGAGCGCTTTTACAATATGGTTGGAATGCTCTCTAAAGTGACTACTTGATTAGGAAGGGATATGCCCACGCGTTTCCATAACAAGTTTCGGATTCTATCGCGGTTCATGTTGGACATGATCTTCATTAGAAGTCCTTAAAGTGTTAAGGGAAACCGCTGAACACTTGAAAACCAATTTTGAGATGAAGGATTATGGGAGAACACGATTATGTCTCAGTTTGGAACTTGAGCATCGTGTCTCGTGTCGATAGATGCTTAGGCAATTTGACAAGGTCAAGCCTTCAAGCACCCTCATGATCGTCCGTAGTCTTAATCCTGAAAATGATCTTCTTCTTTGAAAGGATGATAATGAAGATGTGCTAGTGGCAGGAGTGCCTTACTTGAGTACAATAGGCGCATTATTGTACTTAGCTCAATGCACAAGACCGGACATCTCATTTGCCATGAACTTGTTAGCTAGATATAGCTCTGCGCCAACGCGCGCCATTGGATTGATGTAAAAGATATCTTTCGATACTTGAGATGTATGATTGATATGGGCTTGTTCTATCCTTACAAAGAGATGATGGATTCGAACTCATCACACACCAGGAACGCCGCCAACACTGGCCTGTGTCCACTATCCCCATCATTCAACGACATGTGTTTTGGAAGGTTTTGCTGATGTTGGGTATCTCTGTGACCCATACAAAGGTCATTCCCAAAATGGTTAAGTGTTCACCATGGATAAAGACCGTGATATCTTGGAGGTCTACAGAAATAGACCATAGTCGCTTTATCTTCGAACAATGCAGAGATTATTACTCTTCACAAAGTGGTTCATGAATGTATATGGATTGGATCCATAATTAACCATGTTCGAACAATTGTGGTTTGAAGTCTACCACAGATGAGCCTATGAGCATTTAAGATAATGTTGCTTGTTTTGAATAAAGAAGCAAAGGCTACATCAAAAGCTACAACACCAAGCATAATCAGCAACAACAAACTCTCCTCAAGATCAAAGTGAACTAGGTTCGATCTGAGGACAGTGTGGAATACTTGCTTACTAAGTCATTGCCTAAATTCCACTTTTGAGAAACATGTTGGTAGCATCTTTTGCGGAAGTTATCCGAACTCCCATGACCGTTGTCATCAGGGGGAAATGTAGACATCAGGGGGAGATGTTTACATGTATGGTCTCAAAGTGTGAATGGTGTGTTGTGCTCTTTTTCCCCTTCGACCGAGGTTATTTTTGTCCCACATGGTTTTTGTTACTCGGAAAGGTTTTTAATGAGGCAACGAGAGGATCACCACGTTTGGGCGACACAAGGGGGAGTGTTCAAGTAAATCCAGAATATGTGTCTGGCCCAAACTCGAGGTTACTTGCTCTAATTGAAATACAATTTATATTAGAGATATTCTCAGAGAATCTTAGGAGATATCCAATCAATGTACGATTATGTTTCCATGTACAACTCTATCTCTATGCTTGTAATCCTCTATATAAAGAGGCCCCTATTATCAATGAAAGTACGACTCAATTCTCTCCCAATTCAATTTTCCTTAAACACCAACATATTTATAAAACAGGTGATCCGCGATGACGTGCCTAACCCGTTTAAAAAAATAGATCATGTTGGGTTGAATTCAAATGATCCTACTAAATCATATAAAGGGGTCACCACTTGACCCATTTAAGACATTTTAATTATAAAAAAAAAAAGAACAAATCTTGAAATAATTACACATAACTTGGCCACTTAACACATTTAAGATGTTGACCTAAAATATTTAAAAGATTACGTATTTTTAATGGGTTTTGTATATGAATTTCATACAGGTGAACTCAATCATAATAATAGGTGGGTTACACCGGTTGCTTTCGTGTTAGCGGATTGATCAACATGCAAATTACTCATTTATTAAATGGGTCTTGGCAGGTTGACATGCAAATGATCCGTTTTTTAATTGTGCAGGTTCAACCCGCTTTATTTCTTGTGGGTTTCGAGTCATATCAGAATTGACAGCTCTAATCTTATCATCCACAATGCGGCATTGCTGCTATGGATTTCCTAATTCACACTCTCCTCTAAATTTTTTACTATAAATTAACCTTAGTTTACATATATATATATATATATATATATATATATATATATATATAATAAAATAAAAAAATCACACGCAGTTTAATGCAAGACCTAAGAACAAATATCCCCACACAGCAGTTCACAGAAACAGAATTTGTAAATACAAGACAATATCAAAACCTTTTAAATTTAATTCATTCTAATACAAGAAGATAGAGAACTATGAATATGACCCGTAACGTAAAAACCTAACCGTCTGCTAGGGTTTGAGAACAGACGCCTTCAGCTTCTTAAGTCTTCACCTTTGATTAGGGCATCACTTTAATTCTCTCTTGCTCCCCCATATCTATTATGATTGAGAAGATGGCAGCATGTTTGTCAACAGCTCTGGCATTGACGGAGGCGGCGATGGTTGATTGTGGGTCCCTGGGCGGCAGTGGCGGACGAGGGTTTTTACTTGGTGGGACAATTTCTATTGAGGATTCCCAGTGATGAGAAAGGTTGCCTGGTTTGATGGCAACATTCTGGGTCCTGAAAAACAGTCTAGTGATTACGTCTCAGGGAGGGGATCAATTTGTGTTTCCTTCTAAGGTTGGGGAGGAGAGAAATCGTATATTGCATGGGGAGCTTTCGCATTTTGGAGGCCGCATGCTGGTGCTAGGCAAGTGCGACGGCTTGAGCGAGGTGGAAATAGTGCCGCTGCAGATGGTAGAGACCTGGAATATTAGGATCAAGGGCTTACCTTCTCATCTGAGGACTGAGGAAACTCTAATCCTCATTAGGTCTTCGATGGGAAAGTTCTTGAGCAGACCTGTTGCCATTATATCGTGGTATGACAGAGCAGCGGTACAGAGGTCAGGTGGACGTGGGGTTTACTTTCAAGGCTAGAATCTTGGAAGAGGTTCAGATCCAGTAAGAGAAGTTTAAGGGGCTATGCTGGGATTCTGGATTTTTTTATCTCATGAAGTGAAGGACTGTGATAGGTTTCTGCGCCACCAGGCCGAGAAACAGGTGCAGAAGGTAGCGCTAGCGGTGGCAAAGACAAGTCTAGTGGCGGTGGCGGCTTCTGTTGGGTCGCAGAATAGTGTCTCTGGTTTGGGGGGGCAAGGAGAAGCAAGGGTCTGGCCGGGGAAGTGGTCAGTCTGAAACTAGGGTTTCTAATCCTAGTTTGGAGACCTAGAAGACAGTGATGGTGACTCGGCGGCCAGAGAAGGATTTGAGTAGTCTGTTCAAACTTCAAAGCGGCGGATCTGAGTGCAATCCCAGGCTGGGATGCAATGGTGCCATCCAGGGTGGTTGTGGCAGTTTCACCAGTGGAGATGCAAGCTCCCACTATTCGAGTCTCGAAGGTCCGTCGAGAGGCCCAAACTGCATTGAATCGGATCAAAAAGAAGCCCAAGTTGGTGGATGGTACCAATTCAGTCCCTTTAAATTTTGAACCTAGTTTTGATCTTTCAAACACCGATGGGTGATTTACTTGTCCCCTAAGAAACGAGGACGTCCAAAAGGTAGCAGGAATGTAGCTAAACCAATTCCTGGTGTTCCCAAACCCAAGAAGAAGTAGTTCCCTACAAAATGAGCGGAGAAGATGGCGGAGGAGGCGGTGGTGAAATTGTCTTCAAGTGAGGAAGAATAGGGGGGAAATCGATGGATTGTGCCAACCTCAGTTTAGAATTGGCACCTAATTCAATCCTGGATTGAAGGAAGTCGCCACCGACCCTTGTGGTATCTTTTTTTTTTTAAAAGGATTTGATTTTATTAGATATCAAAGCCATGAACAAACAGGCCAGAATCTAACAGAACTTACATAAGAAGAGCCGGAACAAACATGATGTCCTATCTAAGTCACACTTAAACTCATTAAAGTCTAAATGGTCACTTGCTGAAACAGCAAGCCAAAAACTAAGCAAGAATAAGCTCACTTCCTAAGGCAAAGTCATTCATCTAGTCTAATCTGCCAGTACTCAATTGTGGTACACATATCAACTAGAAACGTCTTAGAAAGTATATAGAAGTCACTCCCACTTGAGAAGGCTTGAAGTTCAGAATGTCTTGAAATTTTGTACCTTAAGCAAGTACCATATCTTTCCCCTTAGGGTTAGAGCTAGTACTAGTTTTAGTCTCCTCAGCAGCTAACAACCTCAGCATCAAGTTGGTCTTTTTGCTCTTTGTCTTTTCCATTCACAGTCTTTCTTTTTTCCTTTTCCTGCTGTTCCATAAGGCAGCTTATTCACACTTCCAATAGGGCGTCCTCTTTTTCTCTTTGGTTAATCACTGTTGTTGGAAGGTCCTTCCAATAAACCCATAATCACTGCATCCAAATTTTTCTTCCCAATAGCAAGACTTAAACGTAATTTTTTTGGAGAAATAACTACCTCGTCATTTTCCCTGCTTCGCCTTTGTCCTGTAATTGGATCTCCATTGAGTCTTGGCTTTCTCAGTTCTCGAATTTGCACCTATCTTTGACGACGCATGGCCACCACGGATTGGGGAAGTAAAGCTTCCAGTATGCTATTTGGTATCTGAGCCTTGAAGATCAAGGTTGATTGTTTACCACCACCCTATTGTTATTAGGGTTTTCCTGTCCCCGTAGTATTGCCAAGGTCGTGGGCTGCACCACCCTCCAACTGGTGTATCACTATCTTCTTCCAGATCAGGCCCTAAACAAGGAAGGCCAACATGGGTAACTAGGCCACAGGTACCGCATCTGCAAACAACTTATCGTACCGAAACTGCACCATGAATTGAACTTCATCTTCCACCCAAAATCGGCGACGAAACAAGAGAGGCTTTGCATAGTCTATCTCGACCCTGATGCGCAGGACTCGGGTCTGGAAAGCTGGACGATCAAACTCCTTGAAGTCTCCCAGCGTACTACCGATCAGGCGCATAATACGCTCAGACCTGAACGCCGGTGGTACCCCTTGCAGCGTCATCCAGTAGGATGATTTCTTCAATGGTATCTCGCTTGCCAGACTGACACCGTCGTACAGCGCTAGTGCTACAGGAGCCCTGTTGTAGCCCTACGGTCCACCTTTCTAAACCCTATCCACATAAGAGGGATCTGTGAAAGTGAACAGAACTCGGTCATCTTCTCCAACTTCTTCAACGCTCAGTCTGCCATTGATCGCCATGCAAATCGGAACATGCCAAGGAAAGAGCGACGAGAGTATTCCCGCGCCGTGAGCAGCTTTCCCACCATGAAAGCTTCGAGTTGTCTCAGTCCTTTGGATGGACGCAGGTCCACCGGTTTCTTGCCATCAGCCAACGCTAGGGAGGAGGCCAAGCGGGCTGCCATTGCATCAATTGCCATTGACGTGAGAGAGAGGCTACGTAGTCAAAAACCCTAACCCTAGTTTAGAGAGAAGAGGGCGGCTACGTCTGGATCTATCCCCTTGTGGTATCTTTCCTTTTGATTTCTTCTTAGATAGTGCAGGGTGTTTTCTAGATATTTTTAAGTTTCTGAGAATAAAAAGGTCGAATTAATTTGGTAGTGACTCTATCTGACAGCTACACTAAGCCCGTCATTATATGTAATTTTGCTGAATTTCAATATTAATTGACTATTCCTCTCAAAAAAAAAATAACATAACCCGTAAATCATTGATGGGAGTGACCTAACAAACTATTTTGCTGACCTATTAAATTGAGAATAACAATTCAGGTAATCATATTGAAGACAGACTTGTTTAAGTATAATGTATTTGAGAGAGATTGATGAGAGAGATGTCTTCTTATTATTGAGAATATGAGCCCTATATATAGGGATTACAAAGTGCTAGTTCTAATGTTACAAGGAATACCAATCCGTGTAGGATTGGGAAATCTAGAACCTTCTCTCCTATTCCTATTCCTAGTTTGATAAGGCACACTAAACTTGATTTTCCTTCAACACTCCCCCTTGTGCCGCTCAAACTTGGTGGTGACGCTTCATTCGTTGCCTCGTTAAAAACCTTGCATTCCGATGCTCTTCACATGTTTCTCGAAGGTGGATTTTGGTAACGACTTAGTGAATAAGTCCGCTACATTATCCTCTGATCGGATTTGATTTACTTCAATCTTTAGAAGTGATTGTTGTTGCTGATTATAAAAGAACTTGGGCGATATATGCTTGGTGTTGTCGCCCTTGATGAAACCTAACTTCATTTGTTCAATACAAGCTGCATTATCCTCATAAATGCATGTAGGTTCATCTGTGGTAGACTTCAAACCACAACTTCCTTGAATGTGTCGAATTACAGACCTTAGCCATACACATTCACGTACAGCTTCATGTAGAGCAATAATCTCTGCATGATTCGAGGAAGTAGCAACAAGGGTCTGTTTTGTAGACCTCCAAGATATCGCGATGCTTCCCATGGTAAAGACATAACCCGTTTGGGAGCGACCTTTGTGAGGGTCAGAGAGGTACCCTGCATCAGCAAAACCCATCAAGACATCATTGTCGTTTTGATGGAGGGAGATAGGAGGACGCCGGCCACCATGAGCGGCGGCGGTGCTGGCGCCGGCAACATGGCCGGCGGCCATTCCATGGACGGGGGCGTTTTGCCTTTTGGGGTTCGATCCCAATCTTCCGTCATTCCTTTTCTCTCTGTAGGGATAGAATAGGCCCATATCAGTCGTACCTCTTAGGTATCGAAAGATGGTCTTTACACCAATCCAATGGCGGCGTGCAGAGCTGTGTCGAGCTAACAAGTTCACTGTGAATGAGATATCGGGTCTTGTGCATTGAGCTAAGTACAATAATGCGCCTATTGCACTTAAATAGGGCACTTCGGCCTCTAA